>JASDQU010201900.1:2781-14963 GCA_032191745.1 Picea mariana | reverse complement strand
TTCCTCTATCTCGCACATTATAAGGCATGTAATCACAAGTTTGTAATGAACAGTCTGTAAAGAAAAACCAGTGAAGTGGTATGTCGAAGAAATGTACAGCAGGTTTATAACACATGGTGAATTTAGCATTTCAATAAAAAAATAATTGTTGATATAATAGCCCATATCATGAAAGCAATATACAGAAATTTTTACAAATATTCTACTTCTTCTTCTCATGGATTATAGATAGGCAGTATTGTCATTTGTCAGCGCATGAAACCCCTCCCCCACTCCTAAGTTTTGTGACACCTCACAATAAAAAATATAGGAAACCAGTCAATTCTCCCAGTAGTCAAAGATTTACAGCTTGTTAAGTGTAGAGATAAATTTCACATAGCGATCTGATGAGACGGTTAGAATATGGCCCCACCTATAGGATAGAACATCCTACATATCGTTAAGAAGAGGTAGGCGAGAGAGTTTTAAGATAGTCTCAAAGTTAGTTCCCAGTGGCAGATTTATGGAGTTCATTAACCTTAGATTAATCATACATACTTCTTGTCAGCTTTGTGTACAAGTAATGTCGTACATCGGAATAAGTTTAAGATTTAGGAATTTCTTATTATTTTTTGTCAGATTATCATCCTCGCTAGGTAGAATACCCCACTGCCACCAAGCTTGTTCAGTACTCTGGTGGGTTTACCAAGTCATACCACAGGCCGGTATCCACTACCAGCAGATTTTTTCAGTATCTCGGTGGGTTAGCCTCTTACACCCTCAAAGACTGGCCCTCCATCTTTTAAGATTTTAATATAAAGATTGCTTTGTGCAAGAAGATGGGGGGACAGCTCTGGAAAAAAAAAACTTTTATTGTTTCTTCTCTTTTTTTTTAGATTGGGATGGTATTTATGTTAGAGGATGACTCTCCTTTATATATTCCTTAGAGATTGTCCTGATGTAAGGGGTACTTAAGTTTAAGATTGTCCTGCATAAACCCCGATAGATCTATAATTCTAATTAAATTGAACACAAACAATTTGTTGATATTCAAGAGATGAGAGAAAGTTTTTGCTCCATAAATCAGAGAAATATATTAATCAAAAATGAATATACATTAGCAACCATCCTCAAAAAGAAGAGAGGAGGTGAATATATAGAATTTCCAACATAGAAATTCTAGTAAAAAAAGCTAGAAATAGCTAAAATAGGTGTCATAAGCTAAGGGAGACCACATAGTTAGACTTAGACCACTAAAGATACATGTCACACACTCATTAATGTCCACAAGATTCAAGTGATGCTCATTAGCTCACTTAAGCTCACTTAACAGACAAGAGAAGCAGTTCCAACTCACTTAACTGACCCGAAATAGTAGTTACTAATAATAGTAACGGCAAAAATAATTAATTAAGGAATAAATATCTCACTCAAAGAGGAGGTGCGCATTCCCCAATAATAGATGAGTTTTTTCATAGGGGAGTTGGAATAAATCATGAATAAATCAAGAAAATCAAGAATCGGGGAGTTGAGTCTTGATCTAAAAATAACAGTTTTCCCTAAAATCTAGGGATGAGGCGCCCTTCTTCTCTATGTGGCCAAATTAGGTGAAATAAAGTGTAAATGAATGTATTAACCAAGATCTAGGAGTCTAAGCTAGGTATAAACTAATGTAAGTTAGGATTATTCTCCAAAGCTCTGTCTTAAACTAATACTCTATTCTAAATATTACTTTGTTTCAACCTTCAGAAATCAATTTAACTTTTAACACACCAACTAAGTTAGTAGCTTGCAAGCCAATCACTAAGAAATAAAAGACACATCATGATAAATAACTATCTCCTACAAGCAACCTGCAAAAGAGGAATTAAACAATTAAATTGTAAACAACAAATACAACATTTAAAATGACAAATTACATATAACGGAGAAATGAAGTAAATTATAACTACACAACTGAAATACATGATCTATCATCTAATTATTCACCCAGACCACTGGTGGCCCCCCTAGCAGGTCGTGGCTACTCCTCAACAGCAAATCGCAAGCTCAAATCAATGTGGTTATGTCATTCCTTAAAAAACACAGTCTAAACACAAGTTTGCAAAGATGTCTCAATTATACAACGAAATGTATTCTAAAAATTTTGTCTTGTGGTCTGGCCACTACTGGTGGTATTTATAATGATTACAGTTCAAGAGGTTGACCACTAGAAGGGTTGACCTCCTCTAAAAATGGTAATTTCCATTAAATGCACTCTAATAGTCTTTGCCTTCTAGAAACTGAACAAGCCACTCAATGATTAGCATAACTTCCTAATCTGAGATGTCAGGAGCTCAGTAGCTAGAGGCCATGAGGGGGAACAAAACCCATTTCGTCAATTCGCCCAGCACAAGTCACCAATACGCTAATCACCAACTCGCCTACGCTCCAAGTGTTGGATCGCGTGTCGGATGAAGTACCAGATCAGGTGTTGGATGAAGTACCGAACGAGCTACCGGATGGGAAATTGGATTGTGAATTCACCTTGTGACACACATATCACACATTAGATCCCCATAATCATCAAATCGAACTGAATCTAACTCAAAACCATTGCAAAACATCAATTGCGCATACCTATTATAATGCCATGATGAATTGATACAAAATCCTTCGAAAAATTCTTCAAAATGGTCAATAACATATATAATATCGGTGCAAAAATGATTCAATCATCACCACAAAACAATCAAAACATGAGCCCAACAATAACGATAGATCAACCTCAAATACTTTATATTCATAAAAAATTGGGTTACAATGTACAGTCGAGATTGTTCCCAAAATAACTCTCTTGGAATTTCTAAAAAATATATAGTTCAATACATATTCTTTGAAATTAAAATGTGTTTGTCATAATGATTGAGATTGGGGCTCCCGTGGACCATAAAGAAAATATGTATAAGAAAGAAGTTCTTCGAAAGAAGAAAGTGGGCGACGGAAAGCAACAAGACCTAGAAAGAAGAAAAAGGAAAATATCAGTCTTCGATTAAACCTTTCTATTTAAAGAGGTGGAGTAATTGGATGAAGAACTGGAAAAAGATGAAAAGATGTGATCAGTATAAATTTACTATGATGGTATCCCATGGTTTGTCACTTTCTCCTTGATGTCCTTTTATGGCTTTCCTCGGCGGTTATAGGAACCGCCTCAACCGTCCTTTGCCCTTCATTGGTAAGCTTGTCAACAACCCCTTTGAAACACTCCTCGATGTAGCTCCTCAATGGTGCCACGTTGATTTCATGTCGGATATTTATATTGAAGAGTTATCCTTCCAAGTCCCTTAAATCAATCGAAATGTTCCACAATGCTTCCTCAATATCTTGATTTTTTATCAAATAATCAACTAGCCAGTTTTCCACGTCATCTTCACCATATTCAAGAATGCCATAGAATTTTTCAAATGACAACCCTTTAAAGATCTCAACTTGTTCATCAAATGATTGCTTGGTTAAGAATGAGTTGAATATCAATTTCGGGTCTTGGACTTCATTGGTGTTGCCAACTAGATCTATCTCAGCTAGCTTCTTGAATAGTTCCTCTCTTCTAGTTATGGCCTTTCTACATGCTTGAACGATACCATTCAGGTTTTTTACCTTTTCCTTCTAGCATGCGTTTAGTTTTTTTATTCAGTTCGGGGAAGGGAGATCCTCCTCTCTTCTTAATTCAATCATATTAGTAACTTTAACACCAAATGGTACAACCGCATCGAGGTAGAAACCTTACTCATTTTTCAAATATGCTTGCAAATATTCATGAAAAGCATGTGCTCTTGTTCCAAAAGAGACCATGCTCTTTGACATTTCCCAAGCCTCTGTTATTAATTCCATTCTTTTCTTTATACTCTTTTCCACATAGTCTCGGGCTGATGTGAGAAGGCTTGTCGATCCTTTTAACTTTGTTGCAAATGTGGTAGGCCTGATCATTGCTAAAGGACTAGAAAGCATTGGAAGGGGCATTAAAGCGCCCTCCAATTCTTTGATTCACTCCTTTAACCTGACATTCTCTGCTTCAAGGCATTCAATAGAGTTATCTAGGGCATCTCTTGTTGCTCGGTGTATCTGGGAAATTTGGGAAGGCCACATGTTTCGTAGGTTAATCTCTGAGCGAGATTTCCCCTTCTTATTCTTTACATCTCTTTTCTCAATAATCAAATTTTTGGATTCACTGTAAAAAACAACGCTTTGAAATGAAAAAGACTCTTCTTCGTCCAAGGTATCGGTCCCAATTATTTCCATCTGAGGGTTCTGGTGAGCAGTGTTCTCTAGCTGGTCATCATTGGGGAACACTTTCTTGATGCCAATTTTGATTTCCATATCCTCAAGGGAGAGGTCGTGGATATCACTTTCTCCTCAAGGTCTTTCTTCTTCTTGCACAATGTTTTTTCGTTTCTTCAAGGGAAGTTTATGATAACTTTCAATTTTTTCTAAAGGAGGGTTCTTATCTCCTCCTTTGCCTAAAGAATTGTGGGTGACTTTCTTACTTGGGTAGGTTGTTGGAGCGTTGCTCCGAGATGTTGTACTCTTTGGTGTGACAGTCGGGGATTGGGCACTTTTCTCACCCGAACCTTTTCCTCTTTGCTTGTATGACTCATTGGTGTTGGGTATTGTCTCCAGGTCATTAGTGTCACGAGCGAGAGTGCCTGAGGCATTGTCTCCATCTTCATTCAGAATAGTGTTAATGAAAGAATTGTTGAAACCAACAACCAATAGATGTTCTACAAAAATACCACTAGGGTCGAACCCTTTTACTTTTTCAACATATTTTCAATTGAGGTTATGGAAGTTTCATGCGAATGCATCAATATTGTTCATATTTATGAATATGAAATCCCCTACTTTCCAAGGCAGAGGTATGAATTGTTTTTTTCTCTTTTCATGGAAAAAATGCAACCAGTAGGTGTATTGCCTTGCTATCTCAGCAACAAACATTTTTTCAGATATGTGGCATGGAAGGAAGGAAAGATTTTCTTTGGATCCAAAAATCCTTATAACGTTATAATTTTCCATTTGATATAGTGTCCCTTTCCTATCCAGGAACTTACTCACGTGGTCAGACATCCGAGGAGCGTTTTTTCCAAACAAAAATTCTTTAAAAACTAAGACAAAATCATTAAAGACTTCTTAAAATGTTGGGAGGCCTTATTCCTCCACAATCATTGATACCAGAAGGTTACTGGGTCGAACTCACAGTTTACCTTCTTGCAGATAGATAATCCCAGGAACTGAAAACAATGCGTTATCGCAAAGACTAAATAAGATGACATAAAAAAATTCTTCTCCTTCTTGTATTGTGCCAATTGGGAAGAGATTTCAATGGAAATCAACTTACCCCAATCGAAGATGGTATGTTCCTTGACTGTAAAATAAATAATGTAAAGAATCATCTGGGAGATGTTGGTCGTGGTTTCTTGTCCAGTTATCCTCGTAAAAATCCATGCAATTTCCCGGAAGGGATTTTTAAATGCGCCAACCTACAATCTTGTGATGTCCTCGGGGACGATCGTTGGGTTCTCTAGGAATTCAAGTAAGAGGTCGAGTCTGTTGTCATGCTTTTTTAAGAGCTCCCTGCAATCTTCACCTTTGAAGGTGAGTGTTGGCTCGGGAAGCCTCGAAATATTACAGAAAACCTGAGGTGACAGAGAGATAGGGGAATGGTCTCGCAACTGGATGATCTGCTGGCTTGGAATGTATCTCTCAGCACACCAGGTGACCAACTCCTTACAATCAAAAACTTTTGGGACACACTCTACGCGCGCAATTCCAGACATCTAGATTATTTCCTTCTGGGAAGAAGGGGATGAATAATAGGAATATGCCCTAGACCACTGGAATCTTTGATCCTCACGCCCAAAAATATTCAGTGGATCTCCACAAAATTGTTTTCAACTTGCTACCATAAGTCGACGAGAGCTTTCCCTTGCTCCAAATTATGTTAGGAATGAATGTTGGTGGGAGATAATATAATCCTCCATAAATCTTGTTTAATGCACTTTAAAAGGAGGTCTCCTCGAGCCTTTCGCTTATTAATGACCATCCCTTCGAACCTGTATGGTAATTTACTAGAATTAAAATCATAGTAAATGTGCATTAGGAAAGGTGTGAAGGTGGTGGGGGTAGTATGTGACTTGAGATTTTTTGTGAACCTGGGAACCTGTGAACCCAAGAGCCCGTAATGGTATGAGGCGTGTAATTGGCTAAGTGTGGGACGACGCAGTGGTTGGATGGATTCATGTAAACAGAATGACACTTAGGCAGTTCGAGGAGTCCAGGGATCAAAATGTAGATTGCGGAACTCTTTGGTGCAGTATGTCTATCACGAAACACAGGAAAATGAAAGCTCGATCACATCAACCCAGGAACCCGCGATCGTAAAATCAGCTAAGTATGGAACAACACGACATTCGATCGGACTCATGAAGTGAAGTTGTAGATGGAGGTGAGAAAATGTAAGTCCGCCAACCTAGGAATGAGTAAGTGTAGAAGGGGGCAAAAATGAGTAAGAGGGAAAAAAGAAGAGGGAAAAAATGAGTAAGTGTAGAAGGGGGCAAAGAAAGGGAGAAACGATTACGGGAAAATAGAAAAGGGGAGGGAATTTTTTGGAAGAAGGAAATGACCTCAACACTCATCTCAAAAATGTTGAATCATCTAGAGCATCCATGTTGCTCACCATGGTCAAGATTGTCGATCCGACGATCCCATCAACATCTATTGATATTGGTCAACAACTCCATCCTCATATGGAGTGCAATCTACCTACTTCACTCAAATGGGTTGTTGACTCTCCTTGTTCACATGATTTCCTAGACACTGAGTTGTCTTCAGAAGAGTCCATCCTGGAAGTCATAGCTTCCATAGAAAATCAAAAGGATGAGGTGATGCATCAATCATCTCTTCTTGGTTTAGAACAAACGAGAGTTAGCATGATGAGTTTTGATCTAAGACTAGAGGCATTTGTTAGGATACCCAAAAGACCTCATATTCTTGACCCATTTTTACCTTGGTTATCTTTTTTGGAACTTGTCGCTGAATTCTCTACTACCCCTTCCATCGAAGATTCACATTTAGTACTTATTTCATGTCTTGATGGAGCCCATGAAGGAGCTTCCCTAGATCATGAGACTACTCACAATGAGTATCTTTGTATGTAAGAATTCATTCCTATGTGGCATGGCCCCGACATGGTAAGCCATAAGATGCCAACATTGGTTCATGCATTCATCGATTATGAAAAAGATCCTTGGTCGGAGCCTAGCAATGGACTCTAGTTCACTTGAATCGTTAGAATGTGTAGTTCCTTGTATATAGGTGTGTGGTGTGAGTGGTTTTTTTTTGCATATATCATATCCAAAAAATCCAAAAATATTTTCTTTTTTGAGATTTCACTTTGCATTTTGACCCTCGGAATCTAGTTTACATGTGTTGACAGGATTATGAGGACTTTTTTTTACAAAGATGGTGACATCCACTCAACTGGAGGTACGTGTTCCTCAACTGGCATATAGTGATATGTTTTTCCCTACATTTCTCATTTTTCATTATTAACCATCCTTATGTAAACTTTATGCCTTAGGTTCAAACCCAACTAGTTGTGACATTAGCAACTCCTTTTGCACATCGTAACTGGTTGAGTAGTGCCTACCCTTCATGGGTACCCTGGATAGCACCAGAATTTCCATTTGGTGTCCATGTTGTGTTTTCCATAGGCCTAGGAGCCCTCATTTAGCCTCGCCATGGCTTGAAGATTGAGCCTCATTTTTCTTTCTTCGTCTATATGTTGGCCATATCCCATGGGGGTTCCCGAACTTTTTATTGTTGCTTAATGATTGTCTATACATTTTTTGCTCATGTCATGCCTCCTGTCATTGCGTTGTTGTCTGCCTAAATCCATCTTACCGCTATGCAGTAGCCTTCACCGTCCACCTCTTGCATTATTTGGACTTCGGTTTGCATCCACCTACCCAAGGAGAGAACAATTGTTAAGAGTGGATCTCACTTTGCAATACCATTTGCATTCCTCATTGATTAGGTCGGTTCCATGCGCTTCAAACATGGGAGCATGTTGTTAAGTGACTCATTCTCTCCCATCAAGTATACTTTTATCTCTTTTTCGAACTCGTAAAAGGACATGAAAAAGGAACATTTTGAGCATACTTGCATCATTCTCTTGTGCTCGTTAAACCATGAAGGAGACCAAGCAAAATTGTGTCATTCTTTTCTGCTTGTTAAACCATGAAGGAGACAAAAAATGCAAAAAATCACAAAAAGAGTGGGGCTTTTTCACCATTGGTCTATTCTCAAAATGGCAGTGTCAGTTGCATCTCCTTTTATCATGGCACCTGTTTGAGTCCTCATCATACAGATGGGTTTTTTCTTGCCTAGGATTTGTCCTAGTAATATGAGTCAGATATACTCCTCCAATTGGTTACTCTTCTAATCATTATGGAGAGTGCTTCAATGCCTCTTGCATTGTTGCACTATATTCGTCCATCTCTTGTGTCATGATGCCAAGTTACCATTGTGTCATTCTATATGTTCAAGAAAATTTTAAGCGTGAGTCCACCATCTTTCATTTTGTTTATTTTCTGAGTCAGTCATTGCCGTGTCATTTGTACTTAGTGATTCTCTCTCTTCACATCATCTCTTTGTTTATGTTTCATGTCGATTAATGGAGATTGCATCCCTTGGTGGTAGGCCTCCTTGTGATCGATAATGGGTTTATATCATTGACTCTTGATCGATTGATTCTATGAGTGTTTGACATCAGATTCTCTATTCACACTTGCTAAATTGTACTAGGTACCTTGGGGTCTATCTTCATCATCGGTGGGTCCCCTCACGTCTATTAATGGTATACATCATTGACAGGTAATCAAACGATTTCTACCATGATTGACTTCGACTCATTTATTTGCATGATGTAGATCCATACCATCGGGGTTTGGGACGAAGACCTTGGGTTTGGGGCCAAATCATTCCTTCACAGCATCCCCTCCCAAGTTGCGATGGAGTATATCAATTGTATTTGAGTACTTTGAAGACATCGAGGGCACTCTCCTTAGTGCTCGTTGTCTTCCTGATATCTATATGTTGTGTCATATATTCACATTATATTTGTTTGTGGCTATAATTATGTTCATGACATAGATCCACATTGTATTGTCTCGTGGCTACGGTCCTATGGATGACATGGATCCACTGTGTATACTTTCGTGGCCATGGTCTAGCATTTCACATCATGTATTCGCAGTGTATTATTTTACGTCCATTCTCATTCATAGTTTGAGTATGCCTACCTAGGGGATGGTCTATTTGTACTCTCATCCCTGGTGTTTGATTGCAAGACTTCTTTGGCTTCCGAACCTCCTTTGCTCTCTCCTCACGTTGCCTCACATGAATAGTATTTTATTGTAATGTATTTCTGCCATTCATTCATTTTCTGACCTCACACATTAAGGGGAATTTGTTATAGCCTTAACCTACATCCTACAGGTTAGAAGGGAAACCATCAGAGAATAGAAGTCAAAATACACATTTTTCCTAAGATTTGAGCCCTTTTTTAGCATCATCGTCGGACACATAGGTGACGACAAGCGATGATCATCGCTTGACAACAACCTTCAACAAGCAATGACCCCTGAAACTTCTAGATTCAAGGAGTTACGAGGAGATAGGTGAGGGATGAGTTGTATATTCATGTTAAAGGCCTAGGAACTCACAACATTTGAGTCTCTAGTGGCCTCTAGAATATCTAGAAGCTCTCCCAAGCCTCCTCCAAAGAGATATATAACAAAGGCAAGTATTGGGAAAGAGGAGGAGAATTTAGAAGTATTGTTATTCTACTCATTTGCGGAGGTGTGTGTTGCATTCATCACAGCCAGAGGTCTGATATCCTAGA
Organism: Picea mariana; assembly: GCA_032191745.1. Lineage (NCBI taxonomy): Eukaryota > Viridiplantae > Streptophyta > Pinopsida > Pinales > Pinaceae > Picea > Picea mariana. Next base: position 5,047 of record JASDQU010201900.1, on the reverse strand, counting down.
CTAACCAAGAAGCTAAGGGAGGAGAGAAAAAGCAAGAAGTCAAGGGAGAATGGCATCATCACCAAGGTATGCTTGATGTAAGTTCTTTATTTCATTAGTAGATCAATGGTTTTCCCCAAATGTTTGTGTGAATCATTCAAGATGTTTAGATTTGATTATATGAATGGTAAATCAATTTAGATCGAAGACATGTTGATTATCCCTAACACTAGAGAAGGAAGAATATTGGTAGTGTTTGTTGCTTGTGTGCGGGAAGTAGGTGATAGGAGTTGGAGTTGGAAATTAAGATCTACATGAGCCAGGACATACAGGAACAACCTTCAAGTTAAAAGGTATGTTGATCTACCCTTCTTTGATGTAAAAAGGAAATTATTTGTTCTAGATCTAGAAAACCATAGGAGTCTAAACCTCCTTTCTATCTAGGATAACTAGGCTAATCCTAGGGAGATATTGTTGATCACTCGGTGATATCGATGTGAGATTTGTCCCCATAACAATATACTTCTTCTTTTGATGAGTGGATTATTGAATATGGACCATCTTATTATATGGGTAGATATCACGCATGCGCAGATGAAGTTGTGCGCACCCATTCTATTTTTTCACGCGATTGAGCAGTTACGGGAAGGATGATAGAAGGCGCGCGCATTGGATCAAGTTTTGTTTATGCACGCTAGACTGAGTTTTTTTTATGTGCACGAGTTCCATTTTTTCCAATGCACGTTGATCCTAGTTTTGTGATACATGCCAGAAACCAAGAAGACATCACATGCACGTCGGAATCAAGAAAAGAATCTTCGGGAAATCTCCCTAAATGATGACTACATGCAGCACGTGAAATCATGGATTTTTAAGAAGATAAGTTGGCAAGGTAGTTGGGATTACCATGATTCTAAAGAGGCTACGTGGAATGCATGTGCGTGACAGAAGCATGCGGGACTGACAATTGGCAGAGCAAGTGGAGCATAATTGAAAGTGACAGAGCGTTAGAGCAGAGAAGGATATAAAAGCAAGCAAGGACAACAAAGAAAGGTTTTGTTGATTCTTTCAGGGGTTTGTTGGTTTTGTGGATTGATTATGTTCGATGGTCGAGCTAGTTAGCTTGCAATTGAGTGTTGTTGTAAACGTCCTTGAGCTCTCTCTATGTGTTGCAATGTCTCTATTTTGAGTCTGGGTCAGTCATATCTGGAGTTTGAAGAATGTCCAAGGCATTATGTGTAATATTGAGGAAATGTATGAGGGAGAAAGGTTCTATTATTGTCAATTTTGAAGTTACTTAATGTCTATTTGTGATAGCTAAATAAGATAATAAAGTTGTAGTGATTCTAGACCTATGATGTGTTGACCATTTTTTGAATGAATGTGTTTGATCTTGTTATTCATTGTTACTTGTTAAGTAGTATAATGAATTATCTGGATGCCACCTTGGATGGATTTCTGTGTAGTGATCCCTTCATCACCAACACAAGACCATATGCTCTGTGTGATCCTCATGGTGTCTCAAATGATACCTTCTTCAGCTTTGGCTAAGGATTGATATGTCGATGCCTTGGAGTATTTTTTGGTCAACTCTAGATGAACCTTCAGTCTTCAACCCCCCTTCGCTTAGAAGGACGCATGAAAGCATGAAATGACCCAATAAATCGTTCCATTGTTGGGCCTTGAAGGTTTTGTATTGAATGATGAAGAAAAACAATGAGGTGTTATCCTTCTTGAGAGGAAATTCAAGATTGGTTGACTACAAAGGAAGATGAGTTTGCTCGACAAGAAACTCAACATCTGAGGGTTAATGTGGAATGATGGAAGGATAGGTATCTCTACACTGATATGCATAAAAAATTATTTGTTGAATTTCCTTCTCTATTGTATGAATGGTTGAAAAGGCATACTTCTACTAATACTACTTTGAGACCCCAAGAACAATTGATACGTTGAAGGCATTGGATAACAAGTAGACTCGAGCCATCGATTTTCAGTTTTATTGGGTGAAGGAAGGGTATAGAATTGAATTTTTTGTTGAGTTTATTGATTCTTTTAGCAAGGCTGAAAGGAAGTTCATGGAAGGCCCTAGGAGAATGTTGTTGCAAGAGATCCCAGTCTGGATAAAGATGTTGTTCTTGGAAAAGGGGTTGATGAACATGGGGGCTGACAAGATGGCTAAGTAGAATCCCCACGCACTAGGGAGGGATGAGAAGATGGGGGGAAAGTGAGAGGATATGAATCCATTAAGGAGGATCTAGAAGTTGTTAGGATGAGGTGAGAAATA
>JASDQU010201899.1:5416-18797 GCA_032191745.1 Picea mariana | reverse complement strand
TTCCCGAAAAACTCCTAGACGGACAAACAACCTAGCAAAACTTGTCCGACTGAGTTGAAACTTGGTCAGTGGGTGTAGGGAGTGCTATTCCATTCATTTTGAGCACAAATACCCCTATCTTTCTCCCAAAGACGAAGTTTTTACAATATAAGCTCAAAAATAATTAATTAATTAATTAATTAAAAAAACTAACTTAGACTCGACGGAATTCCGCAAGACTCAAGACACTGCCTAGCATGGTCATTTACAATAATCCTACAAGGTTGCTCAATGAATGTGATCATCAGAGCGCCTTCCACCACTTTGGAGGCAGCCTGGGAGGGAAAACTCAATGGAGTATTAACCCGACTAGTTAGGCCGCATTAACCCCCTGAGATGAAAAACCCTCGATGAGAGGAACTCCCCTGATGTCAACATCCAAAGTACCTGACCTAACTATGATCCATGCAGACATTATTACATTATATACCCTCGCAGGGGTGCGGAGATCCCGTTTACAAACTTTTAAGTGCTGGTGTTTAAAAACACCCAGTAGGACCCTGCTGTCTTCCACATAGATAATCTTCATTATATATGAGTTGACCTCCGTGCTAAACGAGCGGTCAAAAACCCCGACAATACTTCAATATACATAGATCCAAATTCAGAATGTGAGTGTGTACTGACAACATTGTTCCCTTGAAAACAAGGCAACTTCTCAATAGATTTATCAGGAATTGCATGAGGAGCCCCTTGGATGGCTGCAAAATTCAAAGGTCTCACAAAGGCACTCATGACTAAGTTAGGATTATTAGTTGGATTATTAACAGTTGGTTGATTATTAGTTTGAAACAAGTATTGGATATCAGTGAGTGCTTCTTCCCCAAGATTTTCAAGTAGCCTTCTAGGAGCAAGGCGATTTAATCTCCTCCTATAAACCTTTTCAGGTTCAGGAAAATAGTAAGTCCCTCCTTGTGAAGTGCTCCTAGTTGTATACTTCAAATATTTGTTCAATGGAGTCGCCACTTGAAGAGAAAAGAAAACAAAAATAGACCAATCCAAGTTTAAAAATTTAGGGACTAAAGTTTATTACCTAGTTTTAAAGGAATAAATTAGTTATGTCGTTTAGACCAAGGATAAAAGACTTATCCCCGACAATGATGCCAAAGATGTTTCCATCCTTATACACACTTGCTAACGTGGACTAAGTCCAATCCACTTAGTGTGTCCTTGGAGGCACAATGCCTAGGTTCAAGCCCATTGTCACTTCGACTTGAACCTCTTCCATCTATGCTTACTCCTAGAGAAGCCAAGGGGGGTAGACCCTAGTTACTATGTGAGTGAATAACGTGTTCTAGGAGTTGATTTTAATTGATTAGAGGTTTGGGGGATCTAGCCTATATGAAAAGAAACAATGCAAAGTGCAATATTTCAATGACAAGCAAACCCTTTTCCTAAGACAACTAAAACTAGTGCCTAAGATTGGGCAAGGGGTCAACTAAGTTAAAGGGAGTTTTAGAATCTACAAAAGATTATAACTAGATTACCAAAGAATTACTAGACACAAGACTTAACAATTAGGACTAGATACAAAAGAATGAAGTAACAATTATCTACTAAGTTAATGTGAAAAGACTAACTAAGAGATACAACAAAAATACAATAGATACAAATTATACAAAACAAGATAACAAAGCAATTAACTTGCAACTAACTTGAATGTGCAGGTAAAGAAAGATGCTCAAAAGGAAAGTGAACCACAACACTGTTGATGATTACAGCTGCGTGAGACATCCTCCAGGACACAGACCTGAGAGAGAGCCCCTGAGATGGGTGTATGGTTCTTATATAAGATAGAACTAGAACGTAGTGATGGCCTCCTCCTTACAAAGAGTTGAGAAGAACTCCAGATGATTCTTCTGTGTAACATAGTGAGAAAGAAGATCTGCTGAGTTATACATACCTGCGGCTGAGCACAAGGTGAATGTGTGAATTCCCATGAGTTGGGTGCATCGTTATGAGACAGAGATGAAAAGGATGTATTAGCCTCCTCTGAGCAGAGAGTTGAGATGATGAACTCCAGATGACTCTCCTATGTAATGCAGTGGGAAAGAAGATCTGCTGAGTTGGACGTGCCTGTGGATGAGCACAGGTGAATGNTGTAGTGAGATAGAGATATGGACATCCCTATGGATGTGCCCCTAGTGGCTGAGCACTAGTGGGTGTATGATATCCCTTGCTATATTGTTCAAGAGTCAGACTTACCTGTAACCCTAATTGTAATGTAAAGGGTACAAGTCGACCCCACCTTAATGTAATAGATAATTAATGTAAAAGATAATTAATCTGGTAATTATTAATTGTATTATGAGTTATTGAGGTCGGCCCTGTTGTGCCAATAGACACTTCTGTTGACAGGTTCAGTCTGATATAAGTAAAGGTAAATTCCCCATTGAGGAATCATATCACAAGTGTAGGTTTGGAAATTTTAGCAAACACTTGTTCTTGGGAAAAGTGCATACGTCTCTTGGGCGTTAGGTTTCTAGGGTTTGTGAGCTAGGTGTTTATGGTGGTGGAGGTCTTTCTCTTGAAGAATGTAGCAAAGGATTGACTGGGTTTTCTTCCCTTGTTGAGAAGGGTTTCCCAGGATACTTGTTGTGTACTTGTGCATGGTGTTTCTTCTTGTGATCTTGGTTGCTGCAACAAATTGTCTATGGTTTAAGTAAAATGCTAAAATGGAATGAACTTCATGCTTAAGCCTAGCTTATTGAAAAATCAACATGGTATCAGAGCATAGGTCTTGAAGAACCCATTGCACAAGCATCTACCAGTCATCTTCTCATTTCTGCAGAACCGTACGACCCTCCTAGGGTTTCCAAAAAATCCGTACGACCCTCCTTTCTGAGGTGTTCCAGCCTTTAATACTTGGATGTTGAGGCTGAAATTTGGACAGTAGGGTACAACCTCCTTCAACGCACCTCCTGAAGCTCTTAAAGTGAAATTCCAAGAATTTTTGATTTTTGGCCCTACAGTTTCTAGAGTTTCGCAAATTTCTGGTTTTTTGGGTTTCTACAGCTCTTTAAAGAAGCCTTCAAGATTACCTGTGTTCTTCTGACTTTCAAGGCTTATTGTTGGCAGTCATAAGCCCAACAAAACCTAAGGTTGCTAGCCTAGCCTAGCCGTTAGGTTTTCTAGCCCAATTGACAAGGGTTTGTGAAGAATCTAAAATTATGATGAAGAGAACTATGATGGAAGATAAGCTTGATGAATCAAGTAACTTCAAGTTCCTGGAAGACAAGACTTTAGAGGAAGACTTATTGTGGGTAATTCAAAAAGGTGACACTGTGACTACCTTATTCATGAAGATGTCAGAGGACAAAAATCAGCCAGGTGCCATTGGAGAAATCATATCAGCACTTTCAGGTATGCACTTGTATATATATTATTTGTATCATTATCATGAGGGTAATTGCAGGAGGAAGGAACCTTTTTCTAAAGTCATGGATCGAGAGGGATCTCAGTGCATTCAAAGGAACAACACACTGGAAGTGAAGACTCCAGGTTTGATTGTTGTAATTGTCATTCCTCTAACCTATATTTCTAAAGTTTGCTACATTACAAGTAGGTGTTGTAGCTGTGACAACAATCCTTAAATTGTTTTGATTCTAGAGATGTACTCATTATTCTCCTTTAGGAGATATTCTTGTTTTGGTTTCTCTTGTTTTCTTGTTCCAGACAGGTTAACAACAAAGGAAGATGTTGATCCTTCAGAGAGAGTCACTTGACTCAGAGGGAGTCAAAACTATTTGAGAAAGAGGAAGAATAGAACCATCATTGAGGCAACCGATGCAATAATGCATGATCAAAATCTTTTTATGATTCTATGGGCAAAAACATGCATGACACAGTATATGTTCAGAACGAGAGTCTTCACCGGACTTTGAAAAACATAACTTCCGAAGAAGCCTTCACCGGAGTGAATCCTGAGATTGAACACTTCGGGATATTTGGGTGCCCAGTGTATTTTCATGTACCAAAAAAGAAGAAGAAGTCCAAGCTAGACCCTTCAGGGAGAAAGGATACATTTATGGGATAAACAGTGAATCTTCGAAGACATTCCAGATCTACATCCCTGGTTAGAGACAGATTGAGACAAGCAGAGATGTTGTCCTTGAAGAAGAGATAACCTTTCAAAGATCCAGAGAATCTTAGATGGAGTTTGACAGTGAGACAATACCTTCTCCCCCTTCAGCAGTTCAGAGGGAGACAAACATTATTCACGCTGATCCAGTTGCTCCAGTTGATATATCCAGAGATATTGCAGAAGCGCATAAAAGGCTTGCCTAGGCTCACTCTGTAGGAGGCAGAGAAACATACAAGCCTGTCAAGGCACATCCTGAGAGAATAAAGAGATTTTTCGAGCTACTTTTCAACCATGAGCCACATCATTGATTCTGAGTCTTCTTGTCATAGAGAAGCGACAGGTGAACAGGTATGGCAATATGCCATAACAAAAGAATACCAGTATATCTTAAAGAATGATGTATGAGACATTGTTCTGAGACCAGTAGGGAAGTCTATGATGACTTCCAAGTGGATCTATAAAATCAAGCATGCAACTGATGGAGCATAAGACAAAGGAGTATCTTGCAGATTCCTTCCGATCCATTTGAGAGCTAGCTAGGGCACATCTTTTGAGCCACCAATCATCATTTTTTGACGGTGGAATCTCCCATAATGCAACAAGCAACAAGTTAGGGCGCAACTCTTGAGGAAGTACATTTGGGGTTCCACGGGGCATTCCGGAGAAGATTCCAGGAAACCCTTTCGACCCATTACAGAGGAGACCAGGACGATCGTTTCGAGACACATATCGTCATATTCCGCCAGTGGGATCACTAGGGCACACTCCGACAACCCAGGAGGTGTGCAAACCCCCAGGGGGTGACATCCAGAGCTTCAGAGATCAGATCTTCGGTTCGACAGTTACCAGGATCAGCCTAGAGGCCAGGGCGCTCCTGTTGGGCAGTTTCCAGTGCGTTCCGACAAGTATAGCCATCAGGGTGAGTTTTCTAGTATCTGCAGCAGTTACTGTGAGCTTCTGGAACTGCGTTTTCGATCTATCCGTGCATGCACAGATCAACCTTCATCTTCTGATAACGGGTATTTCTTGTTAGTTGCATTGTATTCCAGTGATGATCCATGAGATCTAACTGAGGACTAGTTTATCTGTTTCCAGCATATTATTGTATTTCTTTCTTTTTTTCCTCATAATACATATTAGTGAGCTGTGTTGCACTTTCTTTCACATGCATCTTATATACTGCCAAAACACTAAATGAATGAAACACACATGCGAAAATCACCAAGCATGTTCACACATTAACTAAAACGCATCCAAAAACTCCCAGAGTATCAGATCCGAGTGGTAAAACAGAAGTTTAGCAGTAGATATTCAGATCAGCTGGATCAGGGATATTTCATACCTCTTGCTGCTACAAAACATCAACAAGTACAAGATAAGGTTGATATAAAAGCAATTTCCAGGATATGAATAGGACAGCCCACTTTCAAGCAACCAATCATAGTTAGAACCTGCAAAAGACCTTCCCAAAGTTGATTGGAATTCTCCCATGTCCTTCTTCCCTTGCTGCCATAAAGATTACCCATCATAACTTCAAGTAACAAAGGGTTAGAAGGCAACTCCAAGATAACTGCAAACAATTAGCTGCCCTATTTTGCTGTCATCAAACCAAGCTTCACTTTTCAAAGGCATAAAAGTTTTAGATTTGAATAAATAAATCAGATTCAAGATTAGGGTTTTCTGTCCTCGATTGAATGTCTGAAAATCACTGTCACAAATCAATGATTGTTCATGCTGCTGTTCCAAATATGTGGCAGCCTCGAAAGTGCATACTTCCATGATTTTTTGTGCATGAAAAAGTTACAGGCTGAAGATACAAATGGTTGGAAATTTTCTTTATGAACTAATCTTATGATGACATTTCTCTTCATGAAGCAACCAATCTTTCTCCCTACTAAAATTAGAAAGATGTTGACCAACAATAATAGAAAATGCTTCATCTACGTCAAGTTGTCAACAACCTTTGGCTGTCTCAATTTAAGAGAAACAAAATCTGAATAGTTATCCTCATACTTCATGAAGTTGTCCTCCAAGCTGATTGGTAGTGGAAGGTGTAAGTCCATGCCCTCCATGTACAATGGTTTTGTTGTTGTAGATCTGAAGTTTTGACAAGAGTTTCTGGAGAAACCATATACAACACTAAGGATGAAACTTCTATCAAGTAGATCTACAACCTTATGAGGCGAACATTTTAACATGGTATTGGAGTGGTGATGCTGAAATTTCCTCTTCATTGCATGCAGATTTCAGCCACTTGTGAGAGGGAGTTGAGAACATAAGATTTTAGTGGGTGTTGTTGCTAGCTAATCCACACCTCGGGTCACGTGGAAGAAATCTTCAATCCACTGGGTGTCGCCTGTTGAGTTTTGTACCTTGGGAGGTGTTCTCCATGTGCTTGTGACCTCCTTAGCACATGTGGGAAGGACATTACACTTTGTACCTTGTACTTTTGTCTAATTTCACTTTGACTTTGGATAAAGTGAAATTTGGTCACTTTTGGCCTAAAGTGACTATTAATTCACAAAGGGGTAAATTTGGAGACATAAAGTTGACATAGGAAACTGAACCCAAAGTGGGTTTATGTTTTAGATATTCATGAGGAGATCTCAACCATCGAATTGATGGGAGATGAGATGATCTCGACCCTTGAATATCTAGGTTTCCTAATTGATGTCAAAGATGGGTGCAAAGGGTGAGGGGTGCATTCTTCATTTGGTCATTTGCTTGTTGAGAGAGGAGCTCTTTGAGGATGGAGATGAGGTTAGTTTTGTGAGGATGCTTGAGGGAGGTCGCTTGCTTTCATTGATGGAGGCTTGGAGCTACTTGCCTTGATTATTTACTGGAGCTATTCTACTTCTGAGAGGGGCGCATTAGCTGTGGAGGTTGATTCGTACCTGGTAGGATATCTAGCCATCAGATTGCAGTGGGATCGGTTTCAGAGGGCATCCATTCAGCATAGCTTCATCGTTGTGGAGGGGTTTCTAGATCTGAGCTCATAGTTGGCAGTTGGAGCAGATTCAGTGGTTCTGGCAGTTTGCATGAGGGGCGCACCATTCTGGGGTGCATCTGTTGATTTTGAGCTTGTATATCAGCTCAGTAGGAGTTGCTATTGTATCAGGTTCTATCTTGTATTGTGTTTACTGTAACCCTTCTTCTGCTTTCCTCATATATACATACATNGGTTTTCCTCGGGGGGGTTTTATCCAGGGTCATGTTGACCAAAAATACCTGTGTCTACAAATGCATGATTTAGTTTCTTAGATATGTTCATAATCAGCTGTAAACGATGTTTATGTGTGTTATGTTTATTTTGAGATGCATGTACTAATTCTTCGAGCACCCAAAATTGAGAACATAACCGTAACAAATCAACAAGATACGTTTGGACTGTTGGCTGTTATAAAACAACAGAAAATAAATTAACTTACAGTTGAAACTTAGAGTCTTTTTTTGGTCAAAGACAGACCAAGAAGGCAAACTGATAGGACCTGGAATTTTCACATGGCCTTGGGGGAAAGTCTTGAGTCGTGTCGTTGTCACTTGACTCTCAACTCCTTCGTCTAGGCTAACTCCTAGCGAAGCCAAGGGGGGTAGTTCCTAATAAAACAATCTAAGGCTTGATTAAGCTAAAAAAAAGAAATCTAGGACTTAAATGAGACAAAAGCAAATACAACTAATCTAGCAACATATAATGACACAAATAAAGATTGGTTATGTGATAGATATGAAGCAAATCAAATACTTCAAGATAATTGATAGAATGCAAATGAGAGTGCTTGAAACTAAATGAAAGCAACTTAAAATATTGTAGACTAGTGCCAATGTAAGTATTGCTGCGAAATGTGTTGCAATGCTCATGGTAAATTTTATTAGTTAAAAGTTTTCACTTGGATTTATATAAATTAAGTGAGGTACAAGCAAGATTTGGATTTAAAAGTTTTCCTTCAACTATTGTCCCTCAAATGGGTACAAGCAAGATTGCAAGGAGTTCCAACGGGGAGAGAATGGATCTCGATGACTATCCCCCTGGATTCACAAGTCAATCCGTCGATATGATCTCGTATCGAGCAATAGTAATAGAAGGTTTTCCCTAGTTAAAACTACTCCACACGAATCAAATCCCTCTCTGGTTCATGCCAAGATCCAGCAAGCTGGCGAGGCTGAGAGCATATCAGGGAAATGACAGGGAAGGTTCATTACCTTGCAAAATGAAATACGGAAAATGAAACTAAGCTAACTAATCTAAGAAAAGTAAATGTTTTGCATTGCTTGGGTTCATTTTAAGTTTATTTTAACTTGTTAAAATAGAAAATGGACACATGCAAAGACAAAATGCAAAATACGAGACAACCCTTCCCTGGGGTGGGGGGATGAGAGGCCTTGTGTTTTATCCCACTATGGTTTTCAAGTTACAATATTTATGAAGAATGTTTGATAAGCTTTTATAGGTATAAGGCCATCAAACTGACAAGAATTTGATAGAAAATGGTATTAGAGGGAAGGTTGGGTGCCTTGGGTGGTCCCAGATGCTCTAGATCCACGAAATTTCGGTAGCACTTCCTCCTATCTGTTCGCTAAACCTGCAAAAACAGCAAGCTAAAGTGGATAAATGTTGCCCAAAAGTCCCTGTTATCGCGCAATTTGTACTTATTCCAAAGGAAAAGGTTGAGGGAAGGAAAATTGGCGTAACGGGAGGTTATCCTATCACTCTCACCTCAATATGATACCTCTTTCTATTTAGGGTTGATGGCCCAGGAGAGACGTCCCCGGTGACCTGGGGGTTTGAGAAGGCAAAGGTTAAAGTGTCTATGAAAATATCCCCTCTCACAAGTCACACTGATCAAAAAGTCCCAGGGTTTTAACCAATGAAGTAGTGAAGTATTAAGATGTACCTGCCCAAAACAAAGCAACAAGAAAATATATCTTTTGTAAGTACATGTTAGTATTGTCAAAAATTTAATTAAAAAGTACCTAGGCAAGTGTTTCTCATCACCTAGGTGCCTAAGGGGTGAGAAAGTGCCTAATGTGGGCCCTAGTCATTTAATTTGTGAGATGCAAATTAAAAGGTGACATTTTGAGACTTAGGGAAAGTGGGTGGATAAAGTGATTTAATTTCCACCGTTGATCTCATCTAACCTCCACCGTTGGATGAAGAGACTTTTCACCTTCCCTCATGAGGTCGATTAGGGTTGAGGGGCGCACCCATTGTTGGGTGGTTGTTCATTGTTGAGAGAGCAAGAGCAAGAGAGAGGTCAAACTTGAGATAGAGGTTGCATATGCAGAGCTAGGGCACGAGTTTCAAGGCAGCTAGCAGGTACAGGTTTCAAGACAACAGACAACAAGGAAAACAATCTGTACAGTACGGATTTGAGGAGGCCGTACAACATTAAATGTGCACAGAAATCGAGGAGGACAACAACAAAGTTTTATGAGTGTATTGGCATGCATTCCAAGGCTGTCGTACAACATTTATTGGCACAAATTTTGAGGAGAGTGCTGGGCATGTTTTTTTGAGTAAGAAAAAACCGTACAGTTCGTACGAACTTGCACAGAATTCAAGGGGCATACTGTCATGAATTCTGGGCACGTTTTTCTAGAGTATTGGCACAGTTTTCAAGGCATTGTACTGCTGGGTATTTTCGCACAGTTTGAGCAGAAGTTTGGCACGCAAATCGAGGAGAGTTCGTACAACATTCATTACTGGTACAGTCGTACAGTGTACGGATTTCTAGCACAAAAATCGAGGAGCATTTCCAGGACTGTTCAGAAGGATTTTTTTGCTAAAGAAAGTATGACATAAGTTTGTGTAATTTCTGAAGATGAATATGTTGTAAATGAAATTTCTTAGAAGCTCCTAAATAATAAAAACTCCCTCTCTCACTGGTTTTCCCCTTGTGGGTTTTTCCAAGGTCGCTGTTAGACCAAAAATCATTGTGTTAAATTTTTCCGAGTTTATGTGCTGCTAATATTTTATTTTTGTGTTTAAACGATATTCAGAATCCTCATGTTTCAGTTTTGAAAATTATTTTCTGTTGTGTTTAATTGGCTGTTATAAATCTGGGTTTGGGCATTAAACATTGGCTGAAAAATCAGCGAGACTGAAACTGGGTTGGGGTCTGAAATTTTACATGGTATCAGAGCTGAGTTGAAGAGAAGCAAAAATATTTCAGCAAGTCAGAAAGTTGGGACAACAGTCACTTCACAGGGAAGATTTTTAAATTTTTCATTTTCAACAGAAAGGGGTCAATGGCTACAGGTTTGAGAGTTGAGGACAGACTTGATGGGGCAGTAAACTTTGGTGCTTGGAAGGAGAGGATGATCTTGCTGTTGCAAGAAAATGAGTTGTGGGACATTGTGGAAAATACCACAACACATCCTGTGGTGGTACCTATTGATGCTACTCTTCTTGCAGCTTACAATAAGAAGAGTATCGAGGCTAAGAGGATTATTCTTGATGCCATCAAGGACCATTTGATTCCACTTGACGGGGAAGGAAAATGCCTATGAGATGTGGGAGTCTTTGACAAAATTGTACCAGAGTACAAATGAGAACCGAAAAATGGTTTTGAGAGAAAGATTGAAGAGCATAAAAATGACCAAGGCCGAAAATGTGGTCACATACCTTACTAGATTGACACAGGTGAGAGATGAGCTTGGAGCTGTGGGGGAGGCCATAGTTGATAGTGAGCTTGTGAGAACAACATTGAATGGAGTTTCCAAACAATGGGCTATTTTTGTAGAGGGCATTGTTGCTAGGGAGAAGCTTCCCAATTGGGAACGTCTTTGGGATGACTTTGTTCAGGAGGAGACTCGGAGAGGTTATGTACATGGCAGTTCATCTACAGGTCATGATGAGGAGAATGTGGCTCTTACTGCCAACAGCAAGAAGAAATTCAGAAAGGGTCCTAAGGGTGGTAACAAACCCAAGGGTGAAGGGAAGAAAGACATGAGCAAAGTCAAGTGCTTTGCATGCCACAATTTTGGGCACTATGCAGGTCAGTGTCCTAACAAGAAGAAGAAACAAACAACAGCTTCAAAAGCGGTGGAAGAGTTTTCCACCAAGTTCGACAAGGAATTTTCCTTGGTTGTGTGTCTATCCACGAGGACCACTCATTCAGATATGTGGTATATTGACAGTGGTGCCTCTCACCATATGACAGGGGTTCGTGAGCACTTGACAGACCTTACACAGATTGGAGATGTTGAGGTGGTGCTTGGAGATGATCGGGTGGTCAAGGCAGTTGGTTGCAGGACTGTATCATTTCAGAGGGAGTCTTTGCCTCCCATGTTGTTGACAGAGGTTCTATATGTTCCGGGGTTGAAGAAGAACTTAGTGTCAATTTTTGCTATTGAGGAGAGGGGCTATGAGGTCTTGTTCCGTGATGGGCAGGTGCTTCTTTTCCCAAAGGGGTCTAGTATCACTTCGGTCAAAGTGATTGGGACTAGACATGAGAAGCTGTACAAGCTTATGTTCCAGCCAGCGAGAACATTGATTCATACTAGCAGCAGTGACCTATGTGAGCTATGGCACAGGAGGATGGCACATTTGCACCATGGGGCTTTGAGAGTACTGAGGGAGATGGTGATTGGAGTTCCAGATTTCAGTTCAGAGCACCATGAGTTGTGCAAGGGGTGTGCTTTGGGAAAGTACACCAAGACTGCTTTTCCTAGCAATGACAGTAGAGCAGCAGGGATTCTTGATCTTATTCATTCAGATGTATGTGGCCCAATGTCTTCGACATCGTTGACTGGTTCTCTATACTATGTTATATTCATTAATGACTTCTCATAGAATTCTTGGATTTTCTTCATGAAGACCAGAGGACAGGTCTTCAGTCGGTTCCAAGAGTTCAAAGCTCTTGTGGAGAACGAGACAGTGAAGAAAATTAGAGTTCTGAGGACAGACAATGGGGGTGAGTATACCTCCAAGGAGTTCATGGACTTCTGTGCAGGAGAGGGCATCAGGAGAGAGTTGACTGTTCCTTACAACCCACAACAGAACGGGGTTGCAGGGAGGAAGAACAAGGCCATTGTTGGGGCTGCGAGAGCCATGTTACATGATCAGGGGCTGCCCCTGTTTCTATGGACTGAGGCATGCTACATTGCCGTTTATCTGCAGAACAGGAGTCCTCACAAGGCTGTGGGGAGCATGACTCCTAAGGAGGTTTTTTCTGGGAAGAAGCTTGAGGTGGGGCACTTTCGGATTTTTGGGTGCATCACTTATTCACATGTCCCTTTTGAGAAGAGGACAAAGTTGGAGCCCACGACAGAGAGAGGGATCTTTGTTGGGTACAGTGAGACTTCAAAGGATTTCCATATATACCTTTCTTCCTTGAGGAAGACTGTCTTGAGGAGGGATGTCAGATTTGAGGAGGACGAAGCCTTTAGGAAGTCTAGAGGGACAGAGAGGGGTGAGAAGTCTTCACCTCAGATTCAGGTTAGTCCGCAGCAAACTACAGTGACACAAAGTTCAGGGCCACCAATTTTGGTGACAACAGGTTCACAGGTGACAGGGCCACAGGGCTCAGGTTCGCAGGCTACTGGTCCACAGGTTTTAGGATCAGGTACTCCAGAGTCTACTTCAGGATCATTGTCTTCAGGAGATGGGGTTGAGCAGGGAGAGTCCCCTCCACGGGACACTACTTTAGAGAGGAGGAAGCCCAAGTGGCTTCAAGATACTTTGAGGGAGGCACAAGGTTCAGTGGGGAATCCCAGACAAGCAGTGAGGGAGAGTAAACCTCCCGAGAAGTTTTGCAGCTACATCGCGATGGTGAGTCGTATTCGGGATTCTGAGCCTTCCACCTTTGAGGAGGCTACTGGTAGACAGGTATGGAGATATGCCATGATGGAAGAGTACAATTCCATCATGAAGAACGATGTCTGGGAAGTTGTTCCTAGACCTGAGGGGAAGTCAGTGGTGACTTCCAGGTGGCTCTCTAAACTCAAGCATGCTGCAGATGGCAGCATTGAGAAGTACAAAGCTCGCATTGTGGCTCGAGGGTTTTCACAGGTTGAGGGAATCGACTATGATGAGACCTTTGCGCCGGTTGCTAGATACACTTCGATTAGATCGGTGATTTCCATTGTAGCAGAGATGGGTTGGAAGATCCACCAGATGGATTAGAAGACTGCATTTCTGAGCGGTCTTATATAGGAGGAGGTATATATTGAGAAACCATTGGGCTTTGAGGTGCATGGGAGAGAGTCTCATGTGTGTAGACTGAAGAAGGCATTGTATGGGTTGAAACAAGCTCCCAT
>JASDQU010201898.1:0-18712 GCA_032191745.1 Picea mariana | reverse complement strand
TCACAGTTCTTATGCCACCAAACCACTATTGAGCACATCCAAAACAAGATTCTAATTTCCAAACCCCATAATAACACTAGGAACTTGAGGGTGAGTGCACAAAGTTGGTGGACGATAAAGTGGAAACGAGGTGAGAAGAAACACACACCCACAGGGATGCTTCTGTATTTCTAGTAACATGCACACCTTCGTGATGTGACAGGTTCGACAAACCCCAAAATTGCACTCAACAAGCCATGTAGGAATGTTTCTAGGAACATGTACGCATTCTCAAGGATGTGTGTGCATTCCTGAGAAACACTTGTTCTAGAACACTCACTCATTCCTAAAAAAATTGAAATTAAAATATCACATGCGTCATTTAGTACAAACATGTGTTCCTAAAGAATGCGAGGATTATTATTAATAGGAACACATGCATGTTCCTTTTAACATAAAACATCCCTCTCTTTCTCTTTCCCTCTCTCTCTCTTCGCCTTGTTCCACCCTCTCTTTCCCTCCCTCCCTCTATCTTCCTTTCTCTCTCCAACGACTCTCTCCCTCTCTCTTGCTTGTTATCTGCCCCCCCTTCCCCTCCCTCTCTCTTGCTTGTTATCTGCCCCCCCTTCCCCTCCCTCTCCCTTTCCCTTTGCCTCCTCTTCCACATTCTTCTTGTCTCCATCTTCCCCTCTCTCTCTCCTCCATTCCCCCCCTTCTCTCTCCCTCTTTCTCTCTATTTCACTCACTCTCTATGTCTTATCTCCACCTTATTCCCTCTCTCACCCTTTGATTCTCTCTCTCTTCCTCCCTCTCATAGTCCCTCCTTCAATCCCTACCTCTCTCTCTCTCTATCCCTCTCCCCCTTCTTCCCTCTCTCCCTCTTTTCCCTTCTATCTCGCACTCTCTCTCTTTATCTATTTCTTAGTCCTTCCTTCCCTCTTTCCCTATCTCTCTCTCCCTTCCCCTCTTCTACACCCTCTATCTCTTAGTCCTTCCTTCCCTCTTTCCCTATCTCTCTCCCTTCCCCTCTTCTACACCCTCTCTTCCCCACTCTCCCTATTTTATAATGTAATAAAAAATATGTGATATAGAATAGTATTTGTATTTTTCATTTTCCCTTAGTTATACCTATGTTTATTGAACTTGCATTCAAAACACTCATAACAAATTTATGGTACAACCCTTACATTTTGTGGAATATTGAAAAGTATTCCTAATTATTATTTTTTATTCTGAAAATTAATTTGTTAAACATCTTTTATGCACATTTTTTAAATAAAAAAAATCTTTATTTTTATTAAATATAGTAGATACTTTTGTCTAGTTACATATTTCATGTTGTTTTCTTTATTTATAACTCTTTTATTTTTACTAAATATAGATATTTTTGTAATTATATATTTTATGTTTTTTTTTAATTTATAATCTTAGTATAGTACGTTGTACAATAAACTTTTCAGGAAACAATGATTTTTTAGGGGGACATTTGTTTTAAATCCGGTGAGAAATTGTTAGATAGTAGATTT
Organism: Picea mariana; assembly: GCA_032191745.1. NCBI lineage: Eukaryota > Viridiplantae > Streptophyta > Pinopsida > Pinales > Pinaceae > Picea > Picea mariana. Next base: position 17,207 of record JASDQU010201898.1, on the reverse strand, counting down.
GAGTGATTATTTCTATATAATCTTAGTACCCTAGGAGTTTTTCAGCATGTTGAACCATTTCAAAAATAGATTTTAAATAACAAAAAATAATGATTCGTGTAAATTTATCCATTTCTTAGAACAACTAGACAACACCTTATATTAATGTCATTGGATTATACATTTTTCACTCATTAATCCTCATCATCGTTAATCCTTCCCCACCTTAAAAACCACCATTATTTTTCTTGTTTAAAACATACTTAAATTTTCTTTTTCTTAAAAAATTTGGATCTCTATATGCATACTTCAATTAAATTACACCATCTTAATACAAATATACATAACTAGATTAAAATAGGTGTTGTCTAACTGTTATAGGAAATGCTTTTTTTACAGACATAAATCTGCAGAAAATCATTAGTTTTTGTTGTTTAAAATCCATTTCTAAATATAGAAATTAATTCAACATGCTGAAAAATTCATGGGACACTCGGATTATAGGAAAATAATTACTCAAATCTACAGATCTAATAATTTTTTATGCATGTGGTAAGGATAGATCAATCTCAATTAGAAGTACTTCTATGCATCAAAGAGATGGATATCCATTAAAAGTACTTCTATGCAAGTACTTCTATGCAGCAAAGTACTTCTAAGGATAGATCGATCTCAATTAGGAGTACTTCCATATATTTTTGATGATAACATGGTAACATTTGTCTTATGTGATTGTTTGTGGGACTATCATTTAGTGGTCTTTTAGTTAGAAGGAAACTGAGCTCTCATTTGGTGGTGTAAGAAAGAAGATATGTAATTCAAAAAAATAATTAAAACAATACTTCTGTAACAGATAATCTTAGTTCGAATGTACAATTCGATTACGTTCGAAGTTTTAAAGCATATCTTTCAAACATCAAACATTTGTAGAGGAGGACAACCAAAATTTACCTTGATTTACCCTGATCAAGAGTAGACTAAAAACAAATATTTAAGAGCAGAAACCTAACATTTGTTTTCTAGGTATATTATTTAAGTAAATGAAGGACAACAATTATATATATATATTAAAACTTATACCAATTGATGGTTGGACGGCAATCACCAATGAAATAAAACTTGAGACAACAGCTAATTCGTGCAAAACATCCACGAATTAACAGCTAAGGCACAACACACCCAACAAAATGAGGTCATAGACATCGATCAGTAAAAATATGTCAACACAAACGCAAACGATTTTCAAAATCATTTTCCTCGAATTTAGGCTGAAAGTTGGGTGGAGGAGTTTGCCTTATGAATTATATTTGTTAGAATGACGTCGTCTTACATTACATATAATAAGAGTGTCTGGATTTTTCGTTTTTCAAGTACTTACGTCCGCATTACTCCAACGCGTATTCAAAACGCTCACAGTTATTCAAGAAGCCGTTTGTACAAGGAGGGTGGTTTTTCAAGTGCACGACACCTCGCGTCTCCAGCGCCCAAGGAACTGAACCCCTTCACCGACTGTCCAACCGCACATTTTTTCATAATATATTCTTATATTGATCTTCACGATTGGCCAACATCAGATAAACCTTTATGTTCTCGTGAAATGTGAACTGCGTTTATGTCAATCAGGAACGTTCGCACATGCCAAAAAAAAGTCTTATACATGTCGAAAAAAGTTAAAAAAAGAAGAAGAGAGTCTTATGCAAAAACTTAACACTGGTATCGACCAATTTCGATTGAGAGTTGCAGCCAACGTGGATCCATACATGCATCCAATTTGAGTTGCAGTAAAATAAAAGTCTTCAAAATGCAATGTGAATGTCATTGCTTACATCCTCTCCCATCTAGAGTATGAGTTTGAATGGAATGTATAAAAAAATGGAAAAAGCATTAATATTAAATGTTACAGATTCAAATATAGGCATGTTTAGAGCGGTATTAGATAGCAAATGTTACAGATTCAAATATAAGCAGGTTTAGAGCCCTATTAGATAGCAAAGGGAGAAAAAGGTCAAGTTCCATTGCAGTAAGTAAATGATCCTAACACTTTAATTCATGTTAATATTCAACCTAATGGTATATACAATTCATGTTAATACTCAACTTAAAATGGTATAGAAAATATTCATATGAGTGTTTTTAAGTTATATGTAATGAAGATTGGGATGTTCTTAGATGATCATTGGCGTAGCTTTTTTATTTAAATGAGTTGAATTTTTAACTTTATTCTTAAAAATATATAAGAAGAAATTGACTTTTAAATAATTATAATTTATAATATTGATGATTGAAATCAATTTTTATTTATTAAAATATAAGAAAAAATAAATTGGTTTATTTTAACATTTTGAATATATGACTCAAAAATATTACATTAAATTTTTTGGTTTTCATGATTTACTAAATGATCAACCTTAATATTATTTCAATTATTTTAAAATTAAAACATATTATATAATATTATAAAATAATATGTTTTTAATATTTCACTTTTTTAAATCTAAGGTTACATATTCTTTTACTATCTAATTCCAACTTCATTATCAAATTATCCATATTAATTTACTTTTAATAAAATAATTTCAAATTTTATAATATAATCTAATAATCATAAATAATTATTTAACAACAATCGTATATAAATAATAAATTTGATAATAAAATGAATTATAATTTCATGTTCTAATAAGTATCTTATAAATAAGCCCTAGATGGGATGACACAGAAGTAAAATTGGTGTTTGGCACATGTACAAGAGTCTCATGAGCTCGTCTTCTGCTCTACTCTCAAGGTTTCACATGATTGGTTATCTTTTTCGATTTCCAAATTGGTGTTTGGCACATGTACAAGAGTCTCATGAGCTCGTCCTCTGCTCTACTCTCAAGGTTTCACATGATTGGTTATCTTTTTCGATTTCCAAGATTATTCTTCCCTAGTGATAGTAACTTACCTTGTATTGTGTTAGTTCTGGATGTTGCATCCATTAGTTTAAGAAACAAATGCTCTCATGAGATACAAAGTCGGGTTGTAACAATCTAGTTTTATGACCATTTTAGGCCTCTTTTGTGGGTTCTTGTCTGCTCAAAGGATTTTCCTACTAGGCGTAAAAGAGCTTGTAGAGTTCTTTCACGTTGATACACCACCAACCATTAAGGAAAATATTGAACTTGCAGAGTTTGATGTTCATTTTCATTGACACTTCATCCAAAATGAGGAAGTAGAGAGTGCAATTTCTCCATGGGTTTCATACATGGATGGTTCCAAAACGAGGGAGACGAAATATCATAAGTATGTGGACCTTTACTGGTAGATGAAATGAATGCTGGGAAAGGTGTTGGTGGAGAGAAACAAAGATTACAATGAGATCTTATCCTCCTCTAGCTTGATGACATGCAACTGCAAATTAAGATGGTTGATTATAGAGTCCCTTTGTCAACTTAGAAAATGGAAGGATTAAACTTTGACACAAGTTCCTTAATATGTTGTTAATAATACTATTATTTGATTTCCTTTAGGCTATGTTTAATTGTTATTTTGTCTTTTTGTTATAGATGTAGCATAGCTTTACCGTCTCTTTAGTCTAGGAGTCAGGACAATGGTCTTTCATTTCTAGATACTTTCTTTTATGTTGTTGATATAGTTTTTCTTTGTTAATTTGAAATTTTTCAACTAACTTTTATATATATATATATATATATGAAAAAAAAATATTTAATCAAAATCATATTTAAATGAGTGTAATAATAAATAAATTATAAACATTCAATTATTATATAATATTTTTAAATCTTATTTAATCATAAACAAAATAATTTTGAAGAATGAGATTATTATAATAAAAAATGATATGTATATTTTTATTTTGTTAGATTATTAAATGTTTCTATATATAATTTAAAAATTATAATATTAAAATAATTAAGTTGAATGAATAGAATAATTAAAATTGATTTTAGATGAATATTATAAACATTATATGAATTGATGTGTTCTCTTGTAGATAAATTAAAAAATTTGTGAAGTGTATTAATATGTTAATTTTAATATTAATCTAGTTAGTGGGTTTGTTCAATGTATTTGAACTAATTGACCAAGGCCATTCGTGGAGGTTGTAGTCATTCAAATCCATAAACACCTTGGAGTTTCGTAGGTGAGGAAATGCATGTAGAGTTTTTCTAAGAAAATTTTCCATGGAATATCTAAATGATATTGGAGTCAACCATTAACAATAAAAGTTTATAGTAATTCTAAGGGATTTTAATATATTGGAACATGTAACCTCTCTATTAATGATATGAATTTCATGGATGGTTTAACCAATTTAAATTGATGAAAGAATGTATACTTGGGTTATTGTAGTCAAGAAAATATAAATATCAACTAGCATTAATGTAATATTATTTAAAAAACTGGTGGTAGGTGTGCAAATATTTTTTACAATCTCGTAGGAAAAAATGTAACATATTGTGCATGGGGTATTCGGAAATATTTAGATAACCTGGTAGAAATGTATGCTCTCATGAGAGGTCTCATTCTACATAAGGATGAAAATGCCATAACATTGATTGTGATACCTGATCCCTTGGTAATGATTAAAGATATATATGCTTGGTAAATCATCTCCACTGGATAACAATATCGTTGTAGTCATATCTCGAGCTAAAAGGCAAGCAATAATATTTTCTTACTATCACAGGAAGCCAAAAATCAACTTAGAAGATGAGTTATGGGCCAAGAATACATCTAAATTAAACATAGGATATTATGAAGAAAATGGGGTGCAATCTCTTTGTGACATCCCCTAAGGTTTTGGATGAATATTGCACATCAAATAACCTTAACTCGCTACATGATTCAACATCAAATATATCAAATCCATTGTATTGGTATGAGAGTATAAAAGACAACACTCATCGTCCCTCACATGCGAGACTTAACCATGACTTTGATTATTTATCATGCATTAGTATGATTTTTCATTGATTATGGGATAATAGAACTTGGGAGGAAGGGAATTGGGTTCATTTACAATTTTGACATTCAAGTTTCAAGCCTCCTGATAAGTACTTTTTCTACATTAGGGTGGATTCTCTTGTATCCTAGTTGTCATATTTTAGATTTCATACATTCTAAGGGATTTTGGTAAAAGTAGTTCATTTGGCCTCTGTATTATGGGTCTAGTACTCTGATTTCGATGTTAGAAAATTGAAACTATTTGTTTGGAAGGTGATTTGGGATTTCAACCATTTCTCTCAACTCTATTACTCGTTGCTCTTCTGTCCCTATCCTCTTTTTTGATGGTCATTCCATGGGTAAATTTTGGTGAAGGGTCTTAGTACATATTTCATCCCACAAAGATCATACAAAGTGACTGTAGATTCCTCTAAAGTTTGATTGGAATGAGGATTTTATTCCGGTCTTTCCAATATATCCTAGTTTGGATTGTAGTATTCTATGTTCTCAGTGAAGTTATAGAGAAAAAATATGTTATGGAATTTAGAGTAACCCTAAGGAGACATGAGGAATACATATTCTAAGAGAAGCTCCATGTTCTTAGTCAGAACCAAAGTACATAAGAATAAAAACCATTATGTCTCTGAGCATGAATTCATCATGAATTGTTGGTTCAACAAAAGTAGAGGATTGACATTTTGGAAGATGAAATCTAGTATTTTGCAAAACTTTGCACTAATATCTACTAGGACTTTCTCTCCTTAGCCTTAAACAAGAAGACATTGGTCAACTTTTCTCAGGCTAAATTCATGCAAAAAGAGATGGTCCACCAGCTAAAAGAATTAATGGATATGGAGTAGAAATAATCTCCCCTCTTAGATTAATTTATGAAGAAACAATGTCTTCTATTAATTTTTATTCTTTTTAAATTCATTTTTATCTTAGGTGGTTATGTCGAAAAATCTATTTGCAAGAAACAATGGAATGTTTATTTTATGGTCTATTGTAAACTTCAATGTGTATCATCAAATAGATGTTTAGTATTGGTTGTTGAAACTATACAACACTTTTTTTTTATATAATTGTTCTATCTTGGTTACAACCTTTTAATATAATATAATACTTTTCTATTTCAGTTTATTTTAAAAAAAATTGTCTTATTCAATGCATCACCAACAAATTCATTGATGCTTGGATTAGAAATAAGCTTGGGTGGGTCAAATTCTAAAGGAGGGAAGACATGGGCTATGGTTGTCAAGCCAATAGAAATCTTGACCAACGATGACATGACATAAAAATAATTCTTTCATGGGCCTTTAAACAACATGAACAAATACAACTTTTATGACCATAATATTCAATGGAGTCTTCCAAAATAAAATGACAATAGTGTTTTCATCAACACACATTCACTAATATATCATAGATTTTAAGACACCGTGAAAATATCTATTCAAACCAATATATGCATCTACAAATAAACATTCAACCATTGTTTTTGCAACCTAATCTTATTCAATGCATGGCCAAAAGGATTATCATCCATGATTGAACTAGAAACAACATTTATGGGGTGAAAATTTGGAGGGTATACTAAGGCTATCACAATAAAACCAATATAAATATCAATCAATAATAACATAATCTATTCCAATATGTCACCAAATGATTTTTCATATATGGGTTACGAAGAAGCTTGATTACATCAAACACTGAAGGAGGGTAGACTTAAGCTATAGAAATTAAAGCAATATAATTCTCAACCAACAATGACAAGGCATAAAAAGTAATTCTTTCACAAACCTTTAGATAAAATGAACAACTAGGAAAATTTTATAACTATAAGATGCAATTGCCACTTCCAAAATTAAATTACAGTAGTTTTTTCATCGGTTCATATTCACAAACATGTATCAAACTAAATTAAAATGGGACTCAATGAAAATCATGTCACTATATGGGATGGGTCATGGATTCAATTCCTAGGCACTCTAATCTTCAACAAATTTAATAGGCTTCCCTACCAAATGACTACCAAAAACACAAATAATAAGAATACCATGGAACTCTAACACAAAAAACACTAAACCAATACCAAGCCACTATGACGAACATCAAGAAGAAGACTTGAAAGACCAAAATACACTAGAACACCAAAAACAAAAATCCATGACAAAAGGACAAAACCCACTAGACCAGTGACAAGAATACAATGGAATCCTAACAACAACACTACCACACAAACTTATGCACACTCAATCCACAAAGTTAAGATTGGACCAAATTTGAGACTAGCTTGAGACCACACAAAGTGCCTTGATGGAGAAAGGCCAAATCCTCGTAGAACACCCATGAAACTCAATGCCACCACAATCCCTAACCATTTTCACAGTGCTTATGCCACCAACCCACTATTGAATGCATCCAAAACAAGATTCGAATTTCCAAACCCCATAATAACACTAGGAACTTAAGGATGAGTGCACGAAGCTGGTGGATGATAAAGTGGAAATGAGGTGAGAAGGAATGTGCACCCCACATGAATGCTTATTCTTTTCTAGTGTAATACCCCTAGGCCGAACCCCAACTGTAAATATAAATACAAATGTACTTAAGTTGGTGATATGTTTTATATCATTTTTTCATGCACCTTCCATGGTATAGTGCGTACATGTACTATGCACTAAAATGATGAAGTGTGCACATTCCAGGATACCGCATGCAACAAACTTAAGTGCGCATGATTTTTAGGCGAGAGAGTCTTTGTGTATATGTTGTGTTTTGAGGCTAGTGAGCCAGGATGAAGAAATGACAGTATATCTGTAAATTTAAATGTAATCACACACAAATATTAATGAAAAACATATCACTGCGGAAGACCAACCATGTAACAGAGTATGGGGGACTAAAATCCACTAGTTAGGGAAAGGGGGATAAATTTTAAGTATAAGGGATAAGTTAGGGATCTTAAGACAAAAATGAATGTCATATTAATATTCCTTAAAGTATAAAGTATGGATAATTATTTTATCCTAACTTCTAAGGATGGGGACAAGTGGGCCAAAGTATTTCTCAACATGACAATTGTCAAGTTGGGAGCATGCATACATATAGCTTGGACTTAGTTCATTTTCCATCATTCCATCATCATTCACTCACTCATTTAGTTGTCGTTTGTGCCTTCCTATCACTATATCTATACCCATACCTGTACCCATACCAGTACCTATACCTGGTTAGCTTAGGAGATGGATTGAAGAAGTGAGTTGTCAGGCCCATGAGAAATTCTCTTTAGGTGAGAGAATTGTTGGGAATTGATTCCTTGAAGGTGCCAAACTACAACTATAAGGCTCTGAGACTTCATTCCCGACCTGTTGTTGAATCCCCAGAAAGGAAGTGGGGAAGCCGAAGGACTGTTGAGCAGAGAAGGGGCACACTTCCTGGATTCAGACAAACATGTGGGGAATGAGGGACTATAGGATGTTAGTTCGAGTTGGAACCTGTGATGGATTTTTTCCTATTGTATGAGATACATGAGTCTGGTAAGGAATTCCTTTACCCGGGTGGAGTTTAGTCCCAGCTCGGGGTCGACCCACTGCTAATATTTTTTAGCAGTGCAGTCTAAGGCTGGGAGGAATGTGGAAGGTCTGCACGCAGTTGGTGATATTTTTACCAAGATAGGTTTCAATTGTGTGTTAAATTACATGTTGCATTATTATGTATGCGTTTATTTTTATGAGTTTTCTCTGTGTGTGTCGCATGTGTATATTTATTATAATTTTGCATCAATCTGTGCATTTGCAGAGTTTCCATATGTTTAAATTTTGTATACAGTTCGAAATTTGTATGTGGCATAGCCCAATTGGATGTTGGGGATGCTGAAATATGGTAAAAGAGCTCTAGTTTTCAACACTGAGCCTCAATGGGCCAAGCAATTTGAATTGAAGTGAAATTTCACAGAGAATTGATTTCAAAGTGGCCAAATTTCAAGTTAAAGAGCATCCATGGTAAAAATTAGAAGAAATTGTGTGGAACTGGGAAAAAACCCCAATTTTTATTATTAAATTCATGGGAAAATTGAGAAATTTGGCCAAGTGGTGAGATATGCTTAATTTAATATCTATTCTAGCGAATTCAGACCTGGAATTGGTAGAATTTGAAGTTACAGGGAAGCCATGATAGATGGAGTGATATTAGTTGATTAAAATTCTCAATTCGTGAATTGAGTTTGGGAAAAAATTCTTCCAAGAATGTCAACCAAGAACGATTTGTTGTTGCAGAGATTGAATTGATGTTATCGGAGTGAAATTGAACAAATTTCATAGTTGTAGAATATCTATGGTGAAAATTGAAAAAAGTTTGGTAGAAACCCAATTTCTGCAGAGAAAATCACAAGGAATCGATGCGCAAAAAAATGAATGTGCACAGGTGTGCACACTAAAAATGCGTGATGCACAGTCAAAAGCTTGTAATGTGTGGAAAATAAGGCTGCATGGTTGCGCACACTAAAATTTGGTGCTACAGAGTACATGTTGGGATGCGTAGAAAAATACTTGTGCATGGGTGTGCACACTTAAATTTGGCGTTGCGTGGTGCAGAGTGATAATACAAGAAAAATATTGTTGCGCGAGTGTGTGCACTTAAATTTCGCGTTGCGCGGCGTAGAGTGGTAATGCACAAAAAATAATGGTGTGCGGGTGTGCGCACTTAAATTTGGCACTACGTGAAGATGAACTACTAAAGCGTGGAAAAATAATAGTGCACAGATGTGTGCACTAAATTTAGTAGTGTGCGGTGCAGATTGGGTGTTTGTACGCATAATATTGGCACACATGGTGTGAACACGCATAATATTGGTGCATGTGGTGTGTGCAGTATTGGTAGAGAACAGAGGAATTTTGTTAGAGTGTGTGCAATGTTGGTATGCAATGCATGCATGATGACTATTCTTGTTGCACGACGGTTTAATTAATGTTGCATGCAGAGTACTAGTGTGTGGTGGGAGCATACTAAATTGTTTCATGGTGCGGTGCATAGAGTGCAATGCACACAAAATATTAGCATGCAACACAAAAATTGTGTGCAAAAATTATTAGTGCATGAACCAAAATTGTGCGCGGTAGATATTGATGCAGGGCAAAAAAGTAGTTTGCACCAGATATTGGCGCGACAAATAAGTGATTCACATTGGTTATAGGTGCACAAAGCATGCACTACCTTATGGTGTTGTTGCACATGCTAAATTTGGGTGTAAATTTTCAAATTTATGCATGCAAATTCGTTTCGATGGTATACAACAACAGGAAACCAATGAATTTTCATGACAATTTATATTGTTTGAAGGTCATCTTTTTGCAGTGCATTTTTTAGGCCCTAAACAACGTTTTTAGCTACTCAAAAACAACAAGAACAGACTATACCAAGGTACACATTGTATTTGAAACTCAAATAAAATATCCTGGAGAGAGATTTATCATGGTGTAAATCATTCATCAAACAAAGATTTTATGAGGACGTTATAGGGAAAACAATGGAGGGTAAATTTTAAAACCCAACTAACTTCGAAGGGCCCTAAATTTTTGATTCAGAATCAGATTGAGGCACAAGAGAAGTCTATGGAAATCTATTGAACCATAGAAAACAGTCCTAGAGATTAATTGAAATTATGGGCATGTTAAAAATGTTTAATATGGCATAGAAGGTACCTGTAGCATTCCAAACAAAAAGCACTAATTGGCCTAGAATTTCAACAGACTATAACTAGCAGCCCATACCCCAGAAAGAGGTGAAACTTGGATAGAATGTAAAAAATATGTATATGAAGAAACCCAATTGAGATCCTACTAAAAATCCAATGGATTAGGTGCAAAAATTCATAATTACAACGAAGATTTGCACCAAGTTGAAGTGTGAACATAACAATTATTGGACAATTTTCAAATAACCATAACTTTATGCTCAAGAATCATAATTGTGCATGGAAGAAGGTGTTGGAAAGGTGTTATACAATATGATATAGTTATTCACCCAGATGAAATAATTCTAATGCATTATTGAAGAAAAATTATACATAATTTCCTGAATCTGTTAAATTATTTAGCCTAAAAATTTTTGTTGGCTGCACATTTTGTAGAGTTAACAGTTGTTAGATCAGATTAGGATCAACAAAGAGTGTAGAGAGATGGAAGATACACAGGGGGATTATAGTCAAGAAGATGAGATGAGAGGGATGGATTTCCATATGGGAATTGAAGGAACAAAATAAAATGGACATTGAGAAGGAAAGGAAGAAAACATGAATATGGTAGAGACCATTAAAAAATTACAAAAGGATGTCCAAATCCATAAATATGGTAATGAAATTCTTATGAAATCCAAGGATCAAGAGGAGGAATTCAACATGAAGTTAATGCATAACTTAAACATAATAGAAAATAAATTGGATAAGGAGAGTGTCTCAAGAAAATCAGGAAGTCACGGGTCTCCAGATGAGAAAAGAAGAAAAAGAAGTGTTAGCAGACATCACCATCACTCCCAGAGAAATTCCAATAAGAGATAAAAAAAAAAATCAAGTGCATCCCCTATCAGGAAGCATAATAGGTATGGGGTGGATGAGCTATGAGGATAAATGAACAAAATCAAACCTCCTACATTTGATGGTGAGCACAAGAAGGATGCAGATGCAGAGACATGGTTACTAGGAATGAGAAAATATTTTCAATTGCATAATTACTCTTCACACACAGAAGGAAGAATTTCCATCTATAAAATCAAGGGAAAGACATCCATGTGGTGGGACTAACTTGTGCAGTTGAAACACATTAAAGAGAAAAATGTTACTTGGAAGGATTTCAAGAAGTATTTCAAAAAGAAATACTTGACTAAGAGACACTATGTCAAGAATATGAAAGAGTTCTTTGAACTCAAACTTGGAAGTATGACAATAGATGAATATGAAAGAAGCTTCTTAGAACTGCTAAAGTATGTTTCTTTCATCAAGGATGAGATAGTTAAGGTTCAGAGGTATTTGAGTGGATTTCCATCATTCATCAGTGACAAAATACAATATTATGATCCCAAAACATTGGAGGATACCATAAGCTGAGCTAAATGCCTATATGATCAGAAAAAAGAAAGGCCAACTTTCCAAAAATCTTGGGAAGACAAGAAGAAATTCAAGATGGATCAGAGGAAGAAGGTAACTAATACCATTCTTCATAAATAGTCCTCATGGACATCCAACTTCCATAAATAGTCCTCAATGGACATCCAATTGTTGCAGTCAAGAAGAAATACTTTTGGCTAGGTGTGAAAAAGGAAGTTGCAGATTTTATTCAAAATGTCTTGAATGTTAGAAGGTCAAGGAAAAGAAAAAAAATCCAGTTGGTTTGTTGCAGCCTTTTCCCATTCCTGAGTGGAAGAGGGAAGTTCAGACCATGGACTTCATAACTATGTTTCCTAGGACTACTAAGCAACATGAATCTATAAGGGTGGTGTTGGACAAGCTTACTAAAGCTGCCCATTTTCTTCTAGTGAACTCAAATTTACAAGGAAACCGACATTGCTAAGATATACATGTGTGAAGTCGCTAAGTTGCATGGTGTTCCTAAGACGATTGTGTCTTACAGAGATTCAAACTTCACTTTAAACATATGGAAAGGGTTATTCAACAGATTTGAAACAAGTCTAAGTTTTAGCTCAACGTTTCACCCTGAGATAGATGGTAAAATGGAGAGAGTGAATAAGGTGATTGAAGATATGCTAAAGATGTACATGATGGATAATCCATAAAAATGGGAAGACTACCTTAATTTGGTATATTTTTCTTACAAAAATGGGTATCAAGCATCTTTAAAGATGATCCCATTTGACACACTTTATAGTAGGAAGTGAAGCATGCCTATAAGCTGGGATAACCCAAAAGACCGTGCAGTAGTTGGGCAAGGTTTTCTCCGGGAAATGGAGGAGAAGATGGTAAAGATAAGGTAGAATTTAAAATCTTCCCAAGAAAGGAAGAAAAGTTGCGCAGATAAGGGAAGAGCCCATGGGGAATTTGAAGTGGGTGATCAAATGTTTTTAAAAATGAAGGCCAGGCGCAATTCCCTGCAATTGGGAAAGTGTTCGAAATTAGAAGCTCACCATTGTGGGCCATTTTAAATCCTTGATAGGATTGGCTATGTAGCTTATATTATTGAATTGCCTAAACCATTATGCATTCAATTTTTTTTCCATGTGTCATTTCTTAAGAAGTATGTATTTGATGTTAAACATGCCAGTAATTGGAATGTGATTCAGGTGGAGCCAGAAGGCGGATTTAAAGTAAGACCAGTTTGCATATTGGATTGGAAAATGAAGCATCTTTAGAATCAATTCATGGAGTCAACTGGTGAAGGTCCAATGGACCTAGTATGGTCCTCATGATGCAACTTGGCAACACGAGGATATTATGCAAGTAGAGTATCCTCAACTTTTTGAACAAATTTGAAGTTTTTTATGCACATGTATATACCATGCACTAAGGACAGTGCATAAATAAGGGGGAGAGGATAGTAGTGTTCCTGATCCATAGCCTTTGTAGTTGTACATATAGGCTGGTGAGTTGAATTGGTACTAAGTGTAAATGTAATGAAAATTTAGGCTGGTGAGCCAAGGACACCTACTTTTGGTGTTGTGCGGAAAAATGTTAACAAGGAAAAGGTGCACAATCTATGTGTTGCCCAGAATTGGGTAAGTGCACGCATTACATTGTGTTGCGCACACTTGGGTTAGTGCGAGGGAATGAATGTCATGTTTTATGGCTAGAGAGATGGTATAATTATGAGGCTAGTGAGACTAGACATGGATAGGCCAATGCGCCTATCCATGTAAATATAATCATGAATATTAATATAATATTTCATCACTACATGTTGATTGACTCAGAAGAAAAGAGATGGGGGGGTACTCCACCAAAAAAGGGAAAAAGTGGGTGACTCATAAGTCTTAGAGAATATTTTATAACATTTATGGGAAAATCATAATGTCAAATATATTATTATTCTATCCTAACTTCCCAAGGATATGGAATCGGTCACCAAGTGGCTTAAAGACAATTTTGGAGGTTTCAAGTGTCAAGCAGAAGGAATGCAATATATATTATTGTCCTTAGTGTATTTTGGGCAGATTTTGACGTTATTATGGATATTACAATCTATGGTGAGAAGAAAGGGGGTCAAACTATATAGAAAATATGATTATTACCCTATCTTCATAGAGAATATTGCAGGGTGTTGGGGGGTTTTATATAGATTTTCATTGTCGAAGAGTCGGGTTGGAAGATCGTGACCAGTCTCTATGGGTGAACGATTGGATTTTGTGGAGTGGTTTCCAAACCCATGAGAATATTCTATAGGTGAGAGTATCATTGAGAATTTTTTCCTAGTGCATTGGGCACCAGTCACAGGGATAAGAGAATTCGTGTACGACTTGTTGCTAGTAACCATGGAAAGGGAAGTGGGGAATTCAAGGGACTGGTGTTATAGAAAGATTTGCCTCACCATTGCTATCTTTCACAGAGGGCCTTTTTCCATTTCCCTATGCAGACTTATCAACCCCTTTTTGATAAATCTAGAGCCAAAAATATATATTTTTCCACATATACACTCCCTAACTTCTTTGCAAGATGCGTATACGCTTGCTGCTCCACTACAACTTGCATACATCAGGATTTGTGCCAGAAATTACAAAATGATGTCAGGTTTCCATGTCACGACAGAATATCTCTGATCTTTGTCCTTCCATATACTGGAAGCGTTCCGACTCTTCCCTTCAGTTGCATTCTAGAGGCTATAAGAGCACAATTTCGAGCTATGAAAAAGGAGGAAAAAGCATTCAACTTTGAGAGAAAAGTTACTCTAGAGAAATTACATCATATTGAGTCTGCATCCCTTTGTCCCTCATGTCTGAACAAAGTCTTCAACCCCCAAGCTCTTTCCTTATTGTCGAGAGGACCTCATTACCTCTTTGCTATGAGCTTGCCTTTGGTGGAGGGTTGAAGTGGTGGAGACCAAGTTGGAAGGAACTTGGTTACTTGGTTTCGAACCATGCCGACACGGAAGTCTGTAATGTTGATACTTCTATTGATCAATTATTAATAGAAATACTCCTTTCCCATCCTATTGATATCTTGCAAATATATGATTATTATCCATGGGCATGTTTGTAATGTTTGTTAATGGATTGTGCTATTTGATGTGCTAAGTCATTTTATATATTGTCACTATATACTTGCATCGCTTGTTTGTTGAGAACTTCTTGCAAGTGTAAAGATTTGGGTCAAAGTGCTCAACGGTGGAATGCCATAAAACGGTTGGATCAAGGTAGGCTTCTTCCTCGTATTGCACATTAGTTTATATAGCATATGTTGGAATTGAGTTGATTTCTGCAGTCATACATGTCTGTTGTGTTTTACCGTTGGCCATAGAGAGTTTTTCCCTTGTAACAGAATTGGCAACTCCACTGGGGATAGATATTCCTTCTAAGGGTTGAAGTATTTTTTCGTCTTACATTGCTCTTTTTCCTTTGTGTTTCTTGTCATATCACAGTTGGACAGAGTCTGTTCACTCTGGGTCTGAGTTTTTCATCCTTTTCCCCTTGCCTAGCCTTGTTTTAAAAGATATATGCCCTTTTTTCTCTTACATCCGCATATACATGCTTGTTGTCCCACTGCAAGAGGCGTATATACTCCCTTTTCTCTTGAACAGTCGTGTATACCACTTCCCCTTGCTTGCTTGCTTGGTTTAGTGACTGTTGGGTAGGTTTTGAGGATCACTGAGCCTTCTTAGGTCTCTGTGGTGCCTGTTGAGATTATCTGGGATGACAGGAAACCTATTTGGAGTTGAATTTTTGGGTGACGTCTTTCTCTTTGTTTTCTGTTTTTGATTTGTCCTTGGTAGTTGGGCTATCTACTTAGCTGCTTGGCATTCTGCTCGCATGAATGATTTTATACACAGTAGAAGTTATATATCAATTCGCTTATCAGTCCATGCATTTTCTTTTTAATATATTGGAAATAAAAAAAATAAGTATTTTGCATTGGTTGGAATTTTTGTCTTTGAATTTTTTCATTAGCTTAGCACATGTAGCGAAAGATCGTATTTTACTTCTGGATTGCAAAGTTAAAATTGAAGATTGCACTGTTTTTATTTATCATATCATTCACTAAAAAGTTAAAGTTAGGCTTTGCATTATATCTATATTTATTTTCTGGAAAAGTCATAACACCATGAGTTTCACTTCCACACCTTTTCGAGTAACCACGACCAATAAAATTTACCCTTTAAACTAAAATTGATTAGTAACGATTTTATTGTTTAGGGTGCACAAACTAGCCTAGGATTTAGTGCCTTGGAATAGGATTTTGTGAGTAAACTTCTACAAGGAAATTAAATCAACATATGTGTCTGAGACAGGGAATTGAGAAATCCATTGTATCATTGGTAATATAAGGAGGCTCCGCTCACACCAGAGTTAAGCACAAGGTCGCGCGAAGTTTGTTGAAGGGATAACCCTTGGATACTCACCTAGTGTCAGAGATATTTCTATGGATTTATTCGTATTTGGGGATCTTGCTAGTATCCATACCTCTGTGAGAGGCAATACTTTCAAGGTTTCGGGGTTTGCTACCCTGCCCATACAATGATATAGACATACGACTGGTCGCCTCTGCATCAGTTATAAAGTGGTTTATTAGTTGATTGACTTAGGTATCTCATAGGTTAATTGCGGGGGTTATTCTTCTTGTATCTTGAGTCAGATAGGGGTCAGACAACACACAACCTTTATGGAATATTACCTGTCCGGGGGGATCTGACTGACGGGTTGTTAAGCCTACGAGGGCCCTTATAACTGATTTTGTTACCTCCAAACTTTAGCAGGGAGTCTCAAGTCCCTCTTGGACGAGACATACCTTCTTTAGCGAGGGAAGCCACTCAACCACTTTAGCCTGTTTGCATGCATATTGGCCATTTGACTTTTGGAGTTCTCTTTGACTACTAGTTGGACTTAGGATTTTGTACTGAGTCTTCATTATCATGAACAATGGAGCTCCTTTTGCTCCCTCGTTTACTTCTACCCCTGTTATCCACATTTTTGATTATCAAGATGATGACATGATAATGACATGGTGATAGAAGATCTATCTCTTCTTTAAGATCATTTTCATGAAGAAAGTTACACTTGTCAGTTTCTCAAAATCACTCTTTTGAAGACAGTACGCAGGCTGCATATATATTGCCTTGCGG
>JASDQU010201896.1:3487-22561 GCA_032191745.1 Picea mariana | reverse complement strand
GAGCATTTAAAAAAATAATGTGGAAACATCGTGGATCGAAAAATTTAAAATATTGAAAACCACCTAAAAACGGAGGGGGGGTGCTACCGATAGCACCATTTTTAAAAACAGGGTAAAAAATTGGACCCCTCAAAAAACAAGAACTCTGTAGAGTTCTCGTTAAGTTGGTAACTATGGTATTGACTATCGCTACAAAACTTGCCCAGAAACATGCAGAAAAGATCTTTCCAGGTAATGGGATATCTATTACAAATTTCAATATATTAGTGAAAATGAGTCTGGCCAACCGTTTCCCTATTCCATACTTAAGCCACTTTTTCAATTGCGGGTTCTCGGACAAGTAGGGTCACGATTGCGCTTCCATTGTTCAGTGGCCTGCAAACAATACCTGAAGTTTCGTGATATACAAATTGGCCTCTGGACTGTCCCATCATGCCCTCTTCTGTGTTATGCGTTTTGCACTCAAAAAGTTCTGAGACATACAATTTGACCCTCAGGCCCTCACCTCTAGTGGTTGTACCTAGTAACCCTATTTTGAAGCCCGCCTGACCACTTTCGATAATTAGACACTCCTTAATTTCTCTTTCTCGTCCCTGCGACCTTCGTACTTCTTTGTAAATATGCAATTAGTAACGTTTCATGCTAACAACTCATCATGTAGGAACCGTCAACATTGTCATTAATGAGCGAAACGCTCAAGGAGATCTCCCATTAATACATATTAAACGAAGATCTGTCGAGAGTTATATTATCCCTTCCGATTTTTCATCTCAAACATGGGTCGTCACGTTGGTGCGTTCACGAAATCTCTAATCCTTAATTTCTCTTTGTCGTACTCTCCATCTTCGCACTTCTAGGCATGCAATTACTAGTCTTTAATACTAACAATGCATCATGAAACAACCGTCGAGATTGTCATTAATGAGCGAAAGTCTCGAGGAGATCTCCCATTCACACGCATTGGACCAAGATTTGTGGAGGGATATATTATCCCTTCCAACTCTTCATTTCAAACATCGTTTGGAGAAAACGAACATTCCCGTAAACTTATGACAACAACTCGACATCAGTTCTGTGGAGATACAATGAATATCTTTGGACGTGAGGACCAGAACTTCCAGTTGTTCAGGGCATACTCTTACTATTCATCCCATTCTTCCCAAAACAAAGTGATTTGGACCTCTGGAATCGTTCGTGCATGTTGCGTCCATGAGGTTTTTTACTGTAAGGAGGTGGTCTCTTGGTGCACCGAAAAATATATTTCAAGCCAAATAATTATTCCACTGTGCGACCATTCTCCTATTTATTTGTCACTTCAGGTCTTCCGTGAGATGTTAAGATTACCAGAGCCAACATTGACCTTTAGAGGACAAGACTGCAAGAAGTTACTAGAAAAAAATGATAATGGGCTGGACCTCTTACCCAAGCTCCTCGAAGACCCGACAATAGTTCCTCAAGATATCACAAAGTTGTAGGTCAGTTCCTTTAGAAATCAATTTCGGGAAATTGCTTGGTTGTTTACAAGAATAACGGGGCAAAAATCCACAACAAGCATTTCCTACATAGTTCTTTATATTTTGTACTTCATAGTCAAGGAACAATTCATTTTTTATTGGGGGAAGCTAATTTCCATTGAAATTTGTTCCCAACTGTAACGATTCAAAGAAGAGAATAAATTTTATATGTTATCCTACTTGATTTTCGTAAGAGCACATTGTTGTTCGTTTCCAAAACTGTCTCTGTCCAAGAAAATAAACTATGAATTCAACCCAATAACATTCTGGTACCAGGCCTTGTGGAGGCACAAGGCCTCCCATTGTTTTTATGAGGTTTTTAATGACTTTGTCTCAGTTTTCAAAAAATTATTGTTAGGAAATGATGCTCCCCGGATGTCTGGCCAGGCAACCAAGTTTTTGGACAGGAAGGGGACACTTGAACAAAAGGAAAATTACAGTGTAATAATGATCTTTGGCTCCAAGGAAAATCTTGCTTTCCTTCCATGTCACATCACAGACAAGATGTTTGTTACAGAAATAACAAGGCAATACAACTACTGGTTGCATTTTTTCCATGGAAAGAGAAAAAAATAGTTCATTCCTTTGCCCTAGAAAGTTGGGGACTTCGTGTTCAGAAATGTCAACAAGATTGACGAATTCGTGGGCCATTTCAAGAACTTCAACCTAAAATATGCTGAAAGGCTAAGAGGGTTCAACCTTAATGGGATTTTTCGAGAACATTTACTATCAGTTGGATTTAGTAGCTCTTTTATTCATAAATGCCTGACTGAAGATAGAGACAATGATGACAACACTCTTGCTCTTGACGATGGCGACGTAGAGACATTGCAAGGCACAACTGAATTATACATACACTAGGGAAAAGGATCTGGTGAGAAGAGTGTCTAGTCCTCTACCAACACTCCCAAGAGCACGACATCACAGAGAATCGCTTCAATGACCCACCCCAGTAAGAAAGAACCCCAAAATATTCAAACAAAGGAGGAGATAAGAACCCTCCTCGCAAAAAAATTGATAGTTCTCACAAGCTTCCTGTGACGAAGAAGAGGAAAAACATTGTAGGGCAGGCGAAAGAGCTCGAAATTGAAAGTGAGGACATGCAACTTTAAACTTCTATGGATGATGTGTTCCACAAAGTTGATCCTCCTGCGGACGTGATGCACCATAGTTCGAAAATGGGAATAGCTAAGACCGACAATTTTTACGAAGATGAATCCCTCGCATTCCAGAGCATTGTTTTTTACAACCAATCTAAAAATTTAATTATTGAAAAGAAAGATGTAACAAATAAGAGAGGGAAATCTTGTTTAGAGATTAACTTTAGGAAAATGCAGCTATCCCAAATCTCCCAATTTCACCACGCAACCGCAGATGCTCTTGATGATTCCATTGGAGGAATTGAAGTAGAGAATGCCAGACTGAACGACTGAATCAAGGAATTGGAGGAGGCTTTGATTCCTACCCCAGTGTTTGCCAGTCCTTTAGAAAAACAACGCCTTCCACCCCTGCAACCAAGTTAAAAGGATCCTCTAGCCTCCTAACATCATGTAGAGGCTATGTAGAGAAGAATATCAAGAAAACAATGCAGCTAATTATTGAAGCCCGGGAAACATCACAAAATATAGCTTCCTTTCGAACGAGGGAAAATTATTTGCATGAACATTTGCAGACGAATTTAAAAAATGAAGAACGTTTCTATCTACAGACGGTGACCCCTTTTTCCAACCATGTCATCAACATCTCACATTTGAAAAGAAGACAAGAGGATCTGCCCTCCCTAAACCAGATCAAAAAATTAAAAGCATGTTGGAAAGAGAAAGTTAAGAACCTGTAGCTCATTGTCGAATCATGTGAACAAGCCATATCAGAGAAAGAATAATTATTTAGAAACCTGGCCCAAATAGACTTAGCTGGAAGTACCAACGAGGTTCAAGATCCAAACTTAATCCTCAAATCGTTGTCTGTAACCAAGCAAGCCTTCATTGAACAAGTTGATATTTTAAAGGGGTTGTCTTTAGAAAAGTTTTATATCATCCTTGAATATGGTCAAGATGACATTGAGGACCGGCTAGTGGACTATTCAGAACACAATGAAGAATTTGAATAGGCTCTGCATAGTATTTCTATGGATCTAAGGAAATTAGAAAACGAGTTTTTCAACATAGAAATCTGGAATGAAATCAGCGTGGCCCCCATGAGAAGCTACATTGAAGAATGGCTCCAAAGGAGAATGGATAAGCTCACCGACGAAGGGAAACAACTGATTGGCACGATTCTAGTGGTCGTTGATGAGAGCAAAAACAAGGCATCAAATTCATAGTAAGTCTATACTGATCACATCTTGATTTCTTTATCAATCCAGTTATTCTACCTCTTTAAAAAGAAATCTCTAACCAAAGATTCATAACTTCCAATTTCTTCTTTTCAGGTCTTCCTCTATACCGTCATGCACTTCTTCTTTCTACAGTTCTATTTCTTGTACTTATTTCTTTTATGGTCTGCGGGAGCCCCAATCCTAGTCTATATGACAAACGTATTTAAATTTCTAGAAATATGTAACATATTCCAGAAATATGTAACAAACATTATTAATTTTTGATAAATTTCAAAGAAAACTAATTCGGGAACAATTTCGAGAGTGCCTTGTCTGCTGCTTTCGGAGTGCTGAATTTTTTTTCTTCAACTATGTTGGATGCCAGGAAATCGTGTTTATTATATTTAAATGTTTAGTGTGTGTGATTCCTGGTCCTTTTTTCCAAGAACCTTTATTTGAAGTCATTGAGATAGAAATTTTCTAAGTCCCATATTTGAACTATACACGACCCAGGAAAAAAATGAAACAAGAGTATCACATCTATAAAAAAAACGCATTAGGGTTGACATCCTCGTTCGCATATTAACCACATATTAATATAATATTATTATTAACTAATTCAGGGCATTCTTTGGGGGTCATTAATAATATTATTATTGATGTTTTATGACTGGCGTGTGACACAATGGCACGAGTCATCCTCTACAAGGATACCACCTGTACTTCAAGCTGCTTCCCACATGTCTCTGCTATTTTGGGTTTCTATTTCTCCTCGGTCCCACCATAGCAGTGCATTTATTCCCATTCCAACTTGGTAGGGACTACGCTGCCATGCAACACTTGTTTATGTTAAGGTTGAAAACTACTTTACATTATTATTATTTTTTTGTTACTAGCTTCATCACAATAGTATTATATGGCTATTTGTTATTTACTTATAATTGCTCTCTGGTGTTTTGGTTGTATATTCCTTATAGTTACTCTTTGAGTAGTTGTTTTGTCTTCCTCTCTAGGGTTTTGGTTGTATATCTCTTATTTTTACTTTTTAAGTAGTTGATCGATCTCACTCTCTAGTGTTTTGGTTGTATATTTTTTATACTTACTCTTTGAGTAGTTGATCTGTCTATGTTTAGTTAAATTAATAAAATACAAAAAACCACTTTCTCTATTTATTTTTTCTTATTTTTTTTATTGTCACACATTTTTATTATTGATTTTATTCTTATAATTAATTTTAAAATTTTTGTTTCAAAATCTTGATTTACAAAAGATTACTACATTCCTATCTTATTTTTAACAACCAAACTTTACCAAAAGATCTCTTCCTTTTTAACAACCAAACTTAACGATCTAACTCTTTTGCGAACTTGTTTTCCATTTGTGAAAAAGGAGTAGTCACATTCTCTTCTCTACTTCCCCAAAGATTCCTTTAGAGAGAGGTTTCGTTGAAATATATCACATAAGTTTCTTTGTTCCAAATTTTTAGGTGAGCCTTTATTTTGTTCATCTTTTCATTTGAAATATATATTTGTGATTATTCGATTCGAGGCCTTTTGTCCACAATGTTTATGATATTTCGAAGAACTCTTTAACTCTATTCAACAACTAACTTCAAACATGAATGGAGAATTCTCAGGTCTTTCAAGTTTTAGGATGCCAAATCTTATGGGTTTTTTAAGTGAAGCATGGAAGGTTTATTTGGAAATAGAGACCTCAACTAATTGGAGAAGACATTGAATAGAACAAACATGTTATGAAAGAATGCAATGTTTTTTCTTCATGCTTTTCTAGGAAGGCTGTTAAAAGAGAATACTTTCTAGTTTTTACTTTGATAACCATTAAACTATTAAGGTTGTAGTTTATTTAATTATTATTGTTAAAATTGTTGTTTTTAATAAATTAGTATTTTTTTAATCAATATTTTAAATATGATAATATTTGGGATGATAAAGAAAACTTTTAATGTAGATTATACTATGATAAGTGTTGTGTTTTTGAAAACTCTAAGGAGATATATGTTATTTTTTAATGATTTTTTTAAATAGTTTGGACAATATTTCATATTTTATATGGAATCTTAGAACTAGATTGAAATTTTTTATGATAATTAATTTGGATTGTACTTTTTTGTATATAATTTAGGTGATTTTATTTTTTAAAATACGTATTTTGGGGAAACCCACTAAGAACTTTCCTTCATTCTGAGAATGGTGTCATGGTAAGCCAAATTCTTTGGGGCTCAAGGTTGATACAACAATAAATTCATTAAGAGCTCAACATCTCACTAGTGGGATTTGATCTTGGGTAGGGAGGATAACACTCCTCTCAATTGTTTGGGTTAGACCCAATTGACAAAAGTGATTTGTTTACTTATGTTTAAAAATATGGAAATAAAGTTTAAGTCTCTTCCAATTGTCCATGAGGCTTTTAGGAATTGTTTACCTCTCTTCACACATGGTTAATTCAAACTCATAACCCTCATTAAGAAAAGTTACAAGGTCAAAAAAATTAGTGACCTTATTCATTGAGCAAAAACAATTCAAACCTTCACTTGCAAGTCTCCCAAATCTCTCATAACCCTCATTTATAAGACTTGTAAAGACTTTAAAAGCTTCCTTTATGTATTAGGGCTATTTGAAAGGGGATTGCAAGCCCCATAGGTAGGATTGAAGGATGTATAACTTTTGTTTTTAGTACTTGTAAAGGGTCCATAAACCACAATTGTGAGTTACAAGTTGTAATGAGGTTTTCTTGAGGTTCTCATTTGGTATCCTAATCTAGTGCTTTTTTTCGTCGAAACTATGTTCATAAATCAAATTGTTTTAGTTCATGTTGTTAGGTAGAGACTATAGTTTTCATTTTTGGCATTACTTTCCTACCATACCAAAAAATTTGCAAAGATACATTACCATACTTAAAGTTTGGTATATAATAATAATAATAATTATTATTATTATTTTATTCCAATTTTCATATGTCTAATTGGATGAGACAATAATTTCTATCATTGATAGGAAAAAAATAATTAAATAAATAATAAAAAATTCAAATGTCACACTGACATCGACAACCTAGACTAGCTTTCATGGTGTTTAATTTAGTTAATGGTGTTGTAGGTTCCTAGATGTTTGTAGCTAGAGAAATAAAGTCCAAGCCTTCCTTTAGAAGCTTTATGTAGTGTTCCTTAACCCTTGAGCTTGAAACACAACCATGTATGCATAGAATATAATTGTAGAAAAATAGATACAAGAGACAAATAAGATTAAATATTTGAAAGATACCCTTGTATTATGATTATTAGAAGAAAGAAAGAAGTGTTGACTTGCCTCTTAAGGTGGGACGACCTTTCAGTAACCAAATATCCAAAAACAACAATACACGACAAAAAATTCCATAGACTCCTATCTTTTTAATAGATATTCAATAAAACATACCCTAACTACTTGAACTCCCATCATTAATAGGTACCAACTACCTAGCGGGCCTTATAAAGTGGACCCTTTTACATTAAATGACTATCCACTATAATCTAATGGGAATGATTCAAAGAAGATGGTTGCATGCATCAATTAACTAATTCCTAGGTATCCTAAAGTATGGAGGTTAGAGTAAGACCATAACATGCCCTCCCCTTCAAAAGAATAATTGTCTTCAAGGCTAGATATGAGGAAATCGTTGTTTGTTCCCATGTGGCATATTTGGGTTGCATATATTTCCACTAGATCAATACTTCTACGGCCCTACTAGAACAATTTATGTTCTTTGGTATCCACTACTGCTTCCAGCTAGAGCCAAATGGATCCTTCTAAATAAATTTCTGGTAAGTTGGTTTTCACCTTGCATTCTGATCCAACTAAAAGACTAAAAGATCCAACTTGTAGGTCACTTGTTCAATGCACTAGATGATATTATAGGGTCCATAGAACTTTGCTGCTAATTTCTAAATTGTTTTGTCTTTGATTGATGTTCATTTGTAGGGTTGAAGGAAGAGAAACACCTAAATCCCTTCTGCAAAAGAAAATTCAAAGTGATGCTAGTCTAGTTGTTGTTTCATTCTATTTTGATCCATAATGAAATTATCCTTAAGTGTGCAAAGAATGGATTCTATGGTGTGAAGTGAATTATCCATTACCTAAACCTTGGAGGTGCCTACTAAATATGAACACTAACAAGGGATTTTAGCCACATACAACTTCATATGGTGTCATTTTGGTAGCTCCGTGATAAGTGGTATTTTACCACCATTTTGCAAGGGAAATCCATTGTGCTTATTCAAGGTGTGGTTTTTCAAAAGTAAATCACTGAGAATAGGTTTCTAAGAACTTTTTAACCCTTCTATTTGACCACATATTTGGGGATGATACATATTACTCATGTCCAAATGGGTACCTTGAAGTTTAAACAATTCTTGGTAAAATTTGTTAGTGAAGGTAAGGTCTCGATTTGAGATAATGGAAGTGGGTATGCCTTGTAACTTTAAAATCTGATCGATGAAGACTTCGACAACTAGGGAGGGGGTAAATGGGTGTGATAAGGCACAAAAATGAGAATATTTGGAAATATGGTAGACTACTACCATGATCATTGTTTTGTTACTTGTTCTTGGGAGCCCCACTATAAAATCCACAAAGATGTCAGTCCATATACATGTTGGGTTTCACTGTATTTTTGTGTTTTTTATTATTTTTTGTTTGTATCTCATTTCATTCTCAATATAATTTGGATCAAATGCTCTTGACATATTCATTGTCTCACTCTTATTTCTTTGGCAAGTGTCATAGTCTGCTACAAAATTCTAGATGTTTGTTTTCATGCTTTCCCTAAAGAATGAGTGCTTAGCTCTTTCATAGGTTTTATGAAAGCTAGAGTGACCTGTTGTAGTTGATGAATGCAATTCCTATAAGACCCTTTGTTTTAATATGGAATTATTTACTAGATAAATKCTCCCTTCATGCCTTAATGAATCGTGTTKCCATGTATACCCTTTAGGAGGGTTGGGATCTTTCCGAATCCTTTGGATGACTTGAACTATAATGCCATTTTCCAGCGATTCTCTATGGGATTCCTTGATCCAAMTTATAATGGGTAAATAYAAGGCAAAGAAGGATCCATCATCCTCAAAKTTCTTAGATAAAGAATCAACCACCACATTTTCTTTACCCTTCTTATAAATAATCTCATAATCATACTCCACCATCTTGGTGACCTAGTTATGTTGCTCTAGCAATAATAACCTTAGTTCTTAAAAATGCTTCAGACTATGATGGTCGGTATTGATATTGAAATGCATCCCTATGAKATATGTGAGCTAGGTATCCACTGCRTGAAGGATGACCATCATCTCTTTCTCATACATGGATTTACCCAAATTGTGGTCACATAACTTCTTACTGGTGAATGCCAAGGGGTTCCCTTCTTGCATCAAAACCAATCCAAGACCTCTGCCTAAGGAATCATATTCTAGGACAAAAGTATTAGCAAATTTTGACACTGCTAACATTGGATTAGTGCACATGGAATATTTTAAATACGAGAAGGATTTCTCAACTACCTTGCTCCATACAAAGGCATTATTTTTTAGCAATGGCGTTAGGGGATATATTATTTTTCCATATTTGTTTACTAACTTCACATAGTAGATGATAATTTAGAAGAACCTACATAGGTTATTCATCTTCGTTTAGGGCCAATCTTGCATAGCTGCAACTTTATTGGGATAAACTTGTACTCAATCCTCACTAACAATGTGACCCAATCATTCAACCTCTTAAACCCAAAAATAAAATTTGGATCATTTCAAGAATAGTTGGTGGTGTTGTAGGAGTTGCAAGGATCTATCAGTATGATCTAATTGGGAATCTTAGGTTTTTTTGTAATTCAATATATCATCAAAGAACATTGACACAAAACTACATAGAAATGGTCAATTKTTTTTGTTCATGATGTTTTGGAAGTGGRTGAAGCATTGTAAAGGCTAAAGGGAATCATTGAAAATTAATGATGACCCTCATGTGTGCGGAAGACTATGTTTGGKATGTATGCTTMTTTCATCTATATTTGGTGGTATCCAAAATGAAGGTCAAGTTTGGTGAAAAACTTGGCTCCATTAAGTTCATCCAAATGATCATTAATAATTGGRATGAATAATTTGTCTTTGATGGTCAACTTATTAAGAGCCCAAAAATTAGGACATATGAACTAATTTCCTTCTTTCTTTAATACCATGACCACTGATGATGAATAGGGGATGGTAATGGGACATATGAATCCAGCCTCCAATAGTTCCTGAATGAAATTTTTGTTTTCCTTCTTCTATGTAAATGAGTGCCTATAAGGACACACATTGGGTGGTAGACTACCTGAAAGCAATGGAATACCATGGTCATGCTCCACTTGTGAAGTTGGTAAACCCTGGGGTGTTTCAAATATATATTGATGATTAGAGAGGAGAAACTACCAATTCAGGTGAATATCATGCCGGGGAAGTGTTTGCTACTTATATGGCATTGAGTTGTGAAAAAATTCCTAAGTGGCCTTTCTTCAATAACTTCTTCATGTGATGAGAGGTGATAATTCCAGGAGAACCAAATGTAATCCCTTTAAGGGTATGTTTGTGCCCTTCCTTATTGAATCTCATGTATAAATCCTTGAAATCCATGGTGAAGGTCCAAAAGTGCATAACCATTATGCCCCTATAACCACATCATAGCTAGCCATTTCAATTGAAAACATGTGAGTTTTGAGATGATACTCACCCATTTCGAGTTCCAAATTTTCACATCAACCACCAATTTCATCGTACCACCATTGATTATCATAATTTTAAAATTAGGTATAAGATGGACATAATAATAGTTTTCTTTGGCCACTCTCCTATGAAAAACATTGTGGGTGTTTCCAGTGCCAATCAATATAATCGCTTTGTAGTGCTTGATATAACTAATTAACTTCAATGTTTGGGGTGACAAGAAATCATATATGACATGTAGATAAATTGGGGTTCCTCGCAAGGAGCTTGCAAGATGTTTTTTGATCTAAAATATTGTCTTAGGGTCTTTATGTCAACCTCATGAGGATAAATCCCCTTGTGTTTTTAAAGAGGTGTACTCCTCTATTTTAAATAACATACAAGAACAAAAAAAAACGCTTGAAAGAGGACCATGCATTATTATTGAAATACATATTCACATGCAAATAATACCTTTGAAGTACTAGGTATCTTACAAAAAGTAAATATTTACACTATGTTACAATATTTATAAACCAAAAGAGTATACATTATCATTGGATGACATTTCCAACACAACATTCGACAAAGTAAGACACAATATTCAACAAAGGAAAGGAAAGGAAAGTATGGACCACATATAACAAAGAACTCTAAATGATCATTCCATTAAATGCAATAAATATTTTGATAGACACACGTCATAAATCTCATGCTTAAAAATTAAATACCAAGAGATCAACAATGTGATGTCCTGAAAGAGTTCTATGGGAACCTAAAAAATAATAATAGATGTATTTATAAAACATGCAATAATGTATGGGATTACAATAAAAGTAAGTCATGTTTGTCCTTCTAAGAGGACTAGGATGGGGCTCCTGTGGACCATAAAATGAAGAGAGACTTGGAAGACAAAAGAAAATTTTTATGGGTCAGCCTTAGGTTTCACGTGTTGTTGAGAATAGAAAAGGAAAAATGACAATTGAGTGAAGAAGATAAATGGTGAAGGCAAGAACAAGGTGACTACTCAACTTACTATGATGGAAATTACTAATCGTCATTTTCTTGTTGAGGCGTCTTTTATAGATTGTTGTTGTTGTACTGGAGGTGGCATACATGTTGTAATTGCTTCTTTCTAATATGTCTCGGTTATCTTAACTAAGGCCTTTGTTAACCATTGTTCTATATACTCCCTCATAAGAGAAACCGTTATTTCATGCTTGGTCTTAGTTTAGAATAACTCATTCTCCAATCCTCTCAAATAAATGCTTAATTGGTGTAAAGTGTCCTCAATACCATCGTTCTTATTTGCATACCGAACAAGCCACCTTTCCATTTTTTGTTTAGATAATTCAACCAAGTCACTAAATTTATTAGCCCATGTAGATTTTAATGCTTCTAATTGTTCTAATAGTTGCTCCTTTGACAAAAGTGTTCTATCCATTAGTAAATGTGGGCTATATACATTTTTGGTAGGATCAACAAGTTTTAGGAATATGTCACCCCTCTTAATGTTAACAAAATCACACTCATACAACAATTCTCTTAGACATTTGATTCTTTTTATCCAACACGAATTTATTTGTTTCATTCAGACTTTGGAGGGAAGGTTTTGTTCTCTTATGTGTGTGTCGCTCAAGCTTGAAACCTTCGTTGTAAACATTCCCACTACCTCTTTATAGAATTCTTCATCATTTTCTAAGTATTTCTGGAGATATTCCTTAAAGTGCAAAACCCTTGTTGAGAAGCTAGTTCAACTTTGTGCTAATTCCCAAATTTCAAGGATTAAGTCTATTCTCTTCTCGATACCATCTCCAACATATTTTCTTACAACCATTAGTAAACTAGATGAACCCTTTAATTTGGAACCACTTTCTGAGACATCTTTAAGAGTAAGTATTGGCTTAATTGTAGTGATAGGTTCAACACATAATGGTTTTGGAATTAGAGATTTCTCTAATTCCTTTATTTTTTCCTTTAAAAATAAATTTTCTTTTTCTATGTCAAAAATGGATTCCTTCAATGCTTCCTTGATTGCATCATGAAATTTCACGAATTTCAAGGGTGGAATCCCATGAAAATTGATTTTTGACTTCCATTTCTTAGCAAATTTCTTATTCTTCATATTTTCTTTTTCTATCAATAGTTTCTTAGAATTCTTGTGGTAGGTCGCATGGTGTAGTGTAACAAAATATTTTTCAAATATTTATGGCTCTTGGGAAGCCATATCCTCAACAATTTCCCTAGTTTCCATCAATCTCTTCTCCAACCAGTTGGGTTCTTCTATTACACCATCCACATTCATAGATTTATGACTTTCTTCAATTCCAAGTACATATTGTCCCGCTTTTTAAGTATCTATTTTTATTTTTATGGAAGTGTGTATAGTATGAGATTTTCCCATTATTTTCTTAGTAGGGTCTTTATCTCTACCATCATATGAATTTCTAGAAGATGTCCTTCTTTGTTCTAGACCACTACTTCTATGTTTAGTTTTTGTTGAAGCACCTCTTTGGGATATATTGGGTAAATTGGGGTTCTTACTAGGTGCCTCTTTTCCCTTCTGTTTGTAGCACTCATTAGTGCTTATCGATTCTTCAATTTTGTTCAGGGTTTCTTCAACAAAGGAATTGAGGATATTTTTTTTATCCCCCCCTCCTTCTTCGAATTTCTCCGACTTACTAAAATATGATGAATATCTGACTAGAGACATGTGTGCATAAAATGAGTTTTTAGGATCAAAATCCTTGATGGCTTGGGCTTATTTTAGATTGAGTTGATTCAATTGACCAAAAAACTCATCTCAGTGGGAAATATATTTGAAAACCATTTCCCCAACCCTCCATGGCAATGGAATAAATTGTTTATTTCTTTTTTCATTGAAAAAGTGTACCCAATACTTATATTGTCTACACACTTGGATGATAAAAAGTCGATCAGGAACATAGAAGGGTATCAACAAGGGTTTCCTCTCGAACCAAAACAATCTCAAAATACTGAATTCCTCCAAATTTTCAAAAACTCCTTTCTTAGTGAGAAAGGATGCAACCTCTAGTGACAACCTTGATGCAGTAGGATCATGAAGCAATTTCTTGAAAGTAGTCTTAAACCATTTTGGACCCCGTAAAAATTATATTGGGCTTCATGTATCCATAAATTCAAGTACCGAACACAGGTTGATTCCTTTTTAAAATCAACATTTCTTGTTCTATGAAATTCTTCAAATATGTGACAGTAAGCAATAACAAATACCAAATACAAAGTCATGTAAAAAAAATTGTTTTCTCTTAGACCACCCAACCGAAACAAAATCTCATTTGAGATGATTCGGGCCTACTCAATCATGGCGTTTTTATGAACAACATAGTGGAGAATGTGCACATTGTATTTTTACAGAAAGGTCGTGGACTCTAGTACAATTATTTGGGAAAAAATCCAATTCTCTCTTTGGAATTGATGTCAATTCTCGGGTTGGTGAGATAAATCTCGAGAAGATATGATCCTCCTTGGTGTTCTTTGACAAACTCATTTGTTTCATCATTCTTAAAAAAAATAACGGGGTTCAGAAGTTGCAACATTCTTCTGAATACCGAGGGGGACAAAGAAATTGGCAACTTCACTTGGATTTGAATAATTCTTCACTTTGTGTCAAACTTATCGGCACACCAAAGTACTAGTTCTTTGAAATCTGCCACCTCAAGTACACCCCCAACTAATACAATGCCTAAACTCTAGACTTTGTTTAATTCCTTCTCTGCAACGGGAAGAGACAAATACCACTTATAGGTCTATGACCACTGGAACTGGTGGTATTCACATTCAAGAGTGTTGAATGTGTCTTTGCAATACAATTCTTTCCTTTTATTTGACATGTATTTACATTGATTTCCCTTGTTATGAATAGGTTGTGCTCCTGTCGATATAATCTTTTTACAACAGGATGTTTTAATTATTTATTAATTTTACAGTGTATTCCCTTGATTATCAATTGTTGTAGCTCTTATTTCAAAGTTGTCAATTTGCACGATCATATTTTGAACTTATTAGAAAGTTTTGACGAAATCTACACCACTTAATAATGATATTGAGGTTCACACAAGTGGCGGTTGATGTGGTGGAGGGGAAGTAAATGCTATCGGGAATGGTGATATGATGTCGGGAAACATGAAAAATGGTTAAGAATGGGAGTGCAAAGTGGCGAATGGAAAGTGAAATGTGATGAGTGTGGGATTGCGGGATGTATAACTTTGGGTATGGAAAGTCAAAAATATAAGGAGGGACTCTTGCATCCGCAATGGTGAAATAAACTAAGTATAATAAAATTCAATTTTGCAGGTTGCGGAAGTGGATGAGTCATTTTGGAGGATGCGAGAATGGGGGTTGTAGAAGTGGATGATTCATTTTGGAGGACACGAGATTGCGGGTTGCGGGAATACGGGTCTAAGTAAAGGGAAAATGGAAATGAAGGTTGTCCTGCATCGGAATTCAAGAAAATTGACTAAGTATGGAAAGGGTAAGTGGTGAATTATAAATGACGGGAAAATAGAAGGGGTCATTTTGAGTGCTACAATTTTGCGGGTTGCAGGACATGAGAATTTGTGGAATGAAGGGTGGATTATACTCCCACAATAGTACTCTTGCAATATAGAAAAGTGATTAAATTTTGGGATCGTGAGGTAAGAAAAGCGACTAAGTATAGACTTGCGGGTTTGTAAACATACAAACTTGATGGTAGCTCGATTCACAACCCACATTTTAAAGGGAAAAAATGATTGAGTATATAATATACAAGGAACATGAGAGGAAAATAAAATAATACTAAGGATGGATATATATACACTAATGTTTATCAATGAATGTAGATCAACATTGTTTTCTTCATCCATGGGAGGGGTGGAAATGTCCAAATCTACTTAAGAAGTGTCTTCATCTCATATGTTTTATGAGTGTTCTCGTGGGTATACAATCATTTGGCATAGTTTTTTTCTTTACATTTGTGACCTTCGAAATATCCCTCATCATGATTATAGAAAAGGTGGAGGCATTGATGTTCTTCCATATCTTCCAGTGATAACTTGTGGATTCTCATTAGCTGAGAGTTGGAGGGGATGGGGGTAGTTGCCATAGGGGGAGCAGTGTGAGTAGTGAATAGAGGTCTCTTGGTTTGGGAATTGATCACCATATCAAATTCTTTATCTCTTTCATAATATTCCAACCATGTTTTTGTGTGTTTCATCGTGATGTGTGCTTTAATTTCCTCCTTGAGATCATTCATGAAACATTATTTAAAAAAGGATTCAGATAGGATCTCTTTGCATATTGCCAACTCATCAAAGGCAACAACATAGTCAATAAATGTGTCTATTTGGAATAATTTTGTTAGTTGTTCGAAATATTGAGTGTCATGTTCAAAACAAGCATAAAGGACTTACAAACTAGGTCTAAGCAATGCAGCCTCCATAAGATTTCTTGTACCATTGCCACCATTGCAACTTTTATGAATCCAAATATAAGACACCCACTTTTTGTTTATGTAGGTCTTTAGTAATGCCATGGAGGGAGAAATAATGTTCCATTTGGGCAAAACCAAATCCAAGGGATCAAAGCTATCAAATTTGTTCATCGAAACCTTTTGAAAGTAGTTTCACAAGTTGTGGTCTTGAAAGTGTGGGTGGGGTTTATCCTAAAAGAGCATGTGAGTGGCATGCACTTCATTTGCTAGGGATTCCTCCTTGGTTGGATTGATGTGTGGATATAATATTGTTAGGGACCTAACCTCCCTAACTCCTCACGTAGATATAATAATATATTTTCCATGTAATAAATCCTGACATTAGTCAATAAGGCCTATTTAATAAATATGAACAAGTCAATGTAAAAAGACCTAATAGAAGCTTCCGCTTCTAGAAAGATCTTCATCTAGAATGTTCTTTACAAGATAGAATTAGTATAAATAAGAGTAGGAGGCATGGGAAATCTTTGTCTTGAGAATTATTGGCATGTAGAATTAAAGATCTCTACTCTGCTGGAGGTTTCCCCCTTGAAGAGGCAAGTGAACATTGCTTTTTTTAAAATAAAGGTATTATTTATGGTATTGCTCTTCTCAATATTTTGTTGTTCCATTGATATCTATTGAATATTCTCGTTTATATTACATATGGTACCTTACAAGTGGTATCAGAGCACTTTCCTTGGCAATAATTGTGGGTAATTGTTTTTCCAAGGTAGATACATGTATTGTGAGTGTCTTTAAATCATAGAGGTCTTTTGTTTAGCGGGTAAAACTGCAGTGGGGAAGACTACATGCATGAAATATAGACGGTTTCACGGGGTTTCCTAGAAAAAAATGTTTCACCCTTGTTGAAAACTTAAGTAACATCTACGTCTACCCCTCAAGTAGTACTACATCAGACAAAATATGTACACAACCATCACTCCCATGTACTAGTTGATTGACCACCTAACTGTTATAGTGCCATAGAGAATAACACTTGGGAGGATACTCTCTAGTACCTGGGTAACTGGGTAGTACAACTAAGGGTACAGTCAAGCCTCCTTAGTTGGTGCCCTGATATATTGGGCCGAGTATTACTGTTCGACCCCACATTTATATCAGAGAGCTATAGCACAGTGAAAACCCTTGTCCATAGGCACCTTGTAAACCCTAGTTGGGGGGAACACACTAGACAAGGAACAAAAAGGACATTTTGGTCACACAACCTTTCCTGTTGCATTATGGTTGCAAATTTACTACACATTTTTTCCTGTTAAGAATTTGGGCATTTCGACACTGCAGTATTATTTAGATCAGAGTATAACTCTGCAGGAGCAAAAAAAAAAAAACCTGGGTCCTGCCTGCACATATATTTGAAACCTATCCCATTGGATTCCTCTCTTTTTCATGATCATAATGGTACCTATCATTTTCAAGAATTTTTTTTGCATGGACCTAACCCCTTCCTGACACCCTTATTTGGAACTTATCCCATTGGATTCCTCTCTTTTCCCTGATCGCAGTGGTACCTAAAATTTTCAATATTTTTTTCCCATGGACCCTTATCCTTACCGACACCCTTATTTGTTACTTATCCCATTGGTTTCTTCTCATTTCCATTATCGTAGGGTTATATATCACTTATCTGCCTTTTTGTCCGTGGACCCACCCTTCATCTCCTAATGACCCCCATTCACCAAGATGAAACCAATTAGAAACAGAATAATGAAATTACTACCATTCATGCCAAAATGGACTACATCCAAGAACAAATTTCTAGCCGAATAGAAGAACTCCACTTCATTTTCCAACAATTCCTATCCAAGGGTCCTTCCTCCTCTCGTCCAAACCCCTAAGTTGAAGGTGCTCACTCTTCCAATCCTCTGAAATTTCATTCCAATCATAACCCTTGTCTTCCCAAGGTTAAGGTGAACAAATTTGATGGCTCGGATCCAAAATATTGGGTCACTTAGATGGACCACTATTTTTCCCTGCATGGCATTACCGATGACTTGACCAATATTTCTTACAACATTCTCTATTTGGATACAACACGATGGAAATGGTGGCAATGACATAGAAATAGAAGTATGTTGCTTGGACATAGTTTGTTGTTGAGTTGTATGAACACTTTGACATAGACACCCACCATTTAGGTCGTTTGACTAAGTTGAAATAGTTTGGAACAATGGCACATTTTATCACCACCTTTGAGCACTTAGCTTTCCAAAATGAGGGCATGATTGATGCCTTCTTCCGGGAATGCTTTATCAGTGGCCTCAATGATAAAATACAAGCCCAAGTCCTCATGGCTCACCCCTATACTTGTTTTGATTGAGGTGGATATCGGTGGACACCCACCTATTCCAACTGGCACAAAACAATCTTCTGGCAACTTACTATTTTTAGTAGGTTTTCGGTTCCTAAAATTTGGGGGCCATTTTGAGGGCCTAAATGAAGTTTTTTTTGGGATTGATCACCTCAACGATAGACAAAAGGCTCTAATTGAGCCCCCAAAATTAATATCCTTGACGATACATTTCCAACAAGCTATCGTGTGCCCCAAATGGAGATTGTATGCCAAAGTTATGCCTCCGGGAAGTTGATACACCAAATTACCCAAAACAATGTGTTACAAGAAAATCCTCCTGTAGAAAGGTGGATTCCCTCTTGAACCCTAAACTCTAATATCAAGACAGAAAGGTGCTAACTTTGGTCACTGACATCCTTTTGAACCTGGATAAGCTAATCTATAGAGAAGAGGAAGAAGATGTAACTTTTTTATGATGTTTGTCCTTTCCCAGTCCAAGTTGAGCTCTGATCCTCAAGTTCTTCAACAAGTCCTGCAATCCAATCAAATACCAACCATGGTTCCTATTCTACTATGATTAGTTTGAAACTAGATCTATTCATTAAAGACAAGTTCATGTAGGCATACACAATCTTGAAAGAAACAGGCCAAGCACATGTATTAATGAGAACTCGATAGAAATACTTACAGACCTTTGATGAAGCTGCAACA
>JASDQU010201894.1:0-19074 GCA_032191745.1 Picea mariana | reverse complement strand
TGAATAAAATATTCACATTACCACTTAATGATAGTATAACAACAATACATAGCTTATCTTCCATTAAAAAATGTTTAAGTTTTAGGCATTTGTATAAAGAAAGAGAGATATAATATGAATCTCCATGAATTTAAATATATATTGGTGTTAGACATACAATATCATTCAATAACTTATTCTTCATAGTTTTAGTGAAAAAAAAATTACATATAGATTTCTGAATTCTTATAGGTCAAATACCCATTTTATCATTGATAAAAATTTAAAAATAGAAATAAATGTTAGAGTAGTATTCAAATTTATTTTAATTAAGTTCATTCATTAGTGTGGAGTGTCTTTGAACAATTTCAAATTTAAATTCATCTATTGGTGTAGTGGTGGCTCCAAATCTAAATTTAATTAGGTTTATGTGTTGCTTGGAGGTGGCTTGAATGGTTGAACAAACTTCAAATTTAAAACTATTAACACAATTGAAACTGATCTTTTGGTGAAACTTAAAATAATATTAAACACAAAAAGTGGATATAGTTAAACACTAAATAGTTTTAAAACCTTTATTGTATTTATCAATTAACTAAATAAAATTAACTAAATAAAATGTAAACATAATCCTAAAGCAAGGACTAACTGCTTTGTAGCTATTACAGCTACCCTTATTTGTTAATTAAACCTCACATGGAAATAAAAAACATATAGATGTCATGTATCATGTATTATTAGAAAACATAAAAAAAAACGTTGAAACATTGGTAAGCCCACACATGTTAGGACCATGGGTCCACGATCAAAAGGGTTAAACATATGAAGGGTTCAAACAAAACTTGTGATTTGACAAAGCACGCTCGTGTGGGAGTGAGATTGGACTCACTTAAGATAAATCATACAACTCATACTTTTATCTATGTTCAAATCTAATTGAAATCCCACATATAAAATAATCATATTTTCACATCTAATTGCAGGTTTAACATTAAATGTAATTTAGCATTTTTTTAAGGAAATTTGGTTAAGGTTGTAGGGGAAGTTTATATATTTGGTATTGGTAGTTTTGGTGATCCACTGATAAGTAGTATAATGAGATAATTAAGACAATGTACTAGTGCTTATGTTAGAAGGATCAAGGATGTCTCGCTAAGTAATGGTGGATGATCAATGAAATGTTGCATATCAAGTTTTAATGGAGAACATTCCAATTTAGCAATGTGATTGATTATGTGTTATCCATTTTAAGTTGGAGAATAGAGAAATTAGGTAGATGACTATGCAAATAAAATGGCTTGTAAATATGGAATGCACTGAATTAGAGTTAGTAGTGTAAGAAGACATTGATTGTCAAGCATATCCAGAAAACTTAGTTGCGTTAATTTTTATCAGGTAAAAAGTTTAGATATGGAACTTATTCAAAAAGAGTGACTAATGATTACTCTACCAGAAATCAAATTTTCTTTAAAAATCGCATAAACTAATACCAATACTAATACATCTGATGACTCTACAAGAAGCCAAATCTTCTTTAAAAATCACATAAACTAATACCAATACTAATACATCTCTTCTTAATTAACTATTTAATTTAATATAACTATTTATTATTATTTAATATATGTAGATTATACCAATACTAATACATCTCTTCCTAATTAACTATTTAATTTAATATAACTATTTATTATTATTTAATATATGTAGCTATTTTTCAACCTCAATTCAATGGTTTTGAAAATTAAATAAACATTAATAATGATATACTTTTCAAAGTCCCACCTTCCATTGACTTTATGATCTTCACTTTTATTCCAATCTTCTTTGAAAGATGACTATCCCTGACTTATTCTCTTTTTCAAGACGTGGCAATTTGGGTTCTAAACTTTAAGGAGATGATAGGTTCTCCTTTTAATATTTACAAATTAACATTGACTTTTGTAGCTTCCCTTAATAAAAACTTTTGATTGCATATTTTGTAATACAATTTACGAAATATTCCTCGTACTTGAATATTTTGTACTTGACTCGGGTGTTAAATGTGGACAAGCCAGTACTTCTACTTCTAGTGTATCGGTCACTGAAGGGGGGAAGGAATTTGTGTGGTCACGGGGGTTGGGAATTGAGCTCTCTCCTCTTAAAACCCATACCCATAGTGCCAGTGAAAAGTCTAATTCTGAGCTAAAAGTTGATCTGGCTCTTACTCTTTTTACTAATGGTAAGGTCCTTAGAGCATTGAAAGCCTTGGCAAGAACTAAGTGATGTTAGTTCTCTCACTAAATCTGAGAGGGACGAGCGGTGTCCTAGAATTGGTCTAGGTTCGTAATGTTTTGGACGGAACTCGTCCAAATATTGTTTTTCTTCAGGAGACTTTAGTTAATTCTGACAAGGCGAGATGTTTCTTTCAACTATTGAGACCGAAGTGGCTTGTCTGTGCGGTAAATTCAGTTGGAACCTCTGCAGGGTTACTTGTTGTTTGGGATCCTTCTTTATTTAATTTGGTACCTTATCTAACTTATGGTGGTATTCTATTGACAGGTTACTATCTGGCTTCTAAAAGATTTTACAACTTTCTTAATAATTACGGGTTGCGCTCTGAGCGTAAGTCTTTTTGGGAAAAAGTAGAGAACTCAGGCCTGCTCTCTTTTAAAAATATCGTATTAGTTGAAGATCTGAATTTGACTCTGAATGCTAGAGAAAGCTGGGGAAGCTGTGCAAATCATGGTACATTGCATAATTTCTTCACAAATATTTTCAGTATTAATAATCTTATTGATATCCAGCCTGGGAAGCTAGTTCCTACGTGGAGGAATGGTAGAGTGGGTGAAGCCTTCATTGCAAAGAGACTAGACCGTTTTCTTCTTTCTGAAGATTTAGTGTTATCTAGTGGTATTTTTAGATCTTGGGTTGAGTTCCCTTTTATCTCTGATCATGTGCCTATCCTTCTTCAACTGGAGGTACCGCCTGTGTATAAAGCAATTCCTTTCAAGTTTAATCCAGTTTGGCGGTCAGAAAGAGATTTTATTCCCTTAGTTCACAAACATTGGAATGATCCCTTGTATCTTCAGGAATCCTGTAAGCAGAAGAGGATGGTTTGGAAGTTAAAAGACCTAAAGAAGAATACAAAAAGCTGGCTCAAGATTCATAACAGTCTCAAAATTGTTAGGCTTTCTAGTCTAGAACAAGAAATCTCTTATAGATTTCATAATTTGTCGGAGGGTCTTTGTCAGGATTTAAAAGATATCCCGTTAAAAGATTTAGAAAATGAAAGAACTATTATCTTAAAGGACATTGAGGAACAATGGCGTTAGCGCAGCCGTGCCATCTGGATATAGAGAGGGGACCTAAATACTAAATTATTTCATAACTTTGCAAGCTATAGGAGAAATCATAAGTTCATCTGGGAACTTCAAGACGAGGAGGGTACTATCCACAGGGGCCAGGAAAATCTTAAACAAGCAACTACTAATTATTTTAAAGAGTTTTATAATAAGCATATGGATATTAGTCAACATGATCAAGTAAAGGTGGCTACCCTTTTTTCGAATATGATTTTTGGTTCAGATTTAGAGTTTCTCTATAAACCTGTGGATAAAGACGAGCTGGAAATTATTATTTCTAGTTTAAAAGTAGACAAGAGCCCTGGCCCTGATGGTTGGACTGTGGAGTTTTCAAACACTTCTTTGATCTGGTGGGAGATGATCTTCTGGATATGGTTGAAGAGTCTAGACTTTTGGGTTTTATTCCAGGCGCTTTAAATTCTACTTTTCTTACTTTAATCCCAAAAGTAAACAAGCCTCGTCTTTTTGGCAATTTTCGGTCGATCTCCTTGTGTAATCCTAGTTATAAGATTATATCAAAGATTATAGTGAATCGCATTAAACCTTTTCTTTCCAAATTTCTATCGGAAGAACGGCTAGGTTTTTTGCAGGGAAGACAAATACAAGATGTGATTGGCACAGTTCATGAATGTATCCATAGCATTAACCAGAAAAATCCAAAGTCTTTTCTCTTAAAGCTCGATCTTCAGAAAACTTATGATTGTGTAAACTGGGATCTCTTGCACATTCTTCTCTTACAAATTGGACTGGATGTTAAAATGACGAACTGGATAATGACTTGTGCGGTTTCTTCTTCTTATGTTGTTTTGATTAATGGTGAAGCAACAGACTTTTTCAAAAGTTCTTGAGGCCTTAGGCAAGGATGCCTCCTTTCGTCGCTCCTGTTTATCCTGGTGATGGAAAGTCTAAGTTTATTACTCAAAGAAAAACAAAGAGAAGGTCTATTGACAGGTATTCAAGTATCAAAGTCTATTAAAATTCTTCATATTCTCTGTGTGGATGATGTTATTATAATGACAGGTACTACATTATAAGAATGGTGGGAAATAGATAAAGTTCTCAAACTTTTTAGTTTGACTTCAGGGCTCTTGATAAAAGTCTATGTTCCATCAATTGGGGCTGACAGAACAGGAACTGCTACTTTTCAGAGCCCTCTTTCCTTATGATTTTCTTGAGTTAGAACAAGGTTTTAAATATCTTGGATTTTATCTGAAAGTTGGAGCTTCACGCTTGGAGGATTGGTTCTGGTTGATTAAAAAAGTGGAAATGAAGATAAATAATTGGTGTTATAGGTGGCTCTCTTTAGGTGGGTGTCTAACACTCTTGAAAGTTGTGCTTTTCAATCAACCCATTTATTGGATGTCACTAGCGGTTGTCCCGGGATCG
Source organism: Picea mariana (assembly GCA_032191745.1). Classification (NCBI taxonomy): domain Eukaryota; kingdom Viridiplantae; phylum Streptophyta; class Pinopsida; order Pinales; family Pinaceae; genus Picea; species Picea mariana. The sequence goes on along the minus strand of JASDQU010201894.1, from coordinate 14,365 downwards.
GTTCTGAAAATCCTTAGAAACCGTATGTTTAATTTCCTTTGGAAAAGAAATGGTGTCCCCCATGCGATGCATCTCTGTAACTGGGAAAGATTATCTCTCCCTCTTTCCTTTGGGGGATGGGGAATCCGTAATATTTTTTATTTCAGTAAGTCCCTAGCAGCTAGTACGTGTTGGAGAGTTCTTATGGGGGAAAGGATATGGCACCGAGTTATCCTGGACAAATATCTTTCTCAGACTTCTGTCGTTAATTGGATCAGAAGTAAGACTTTTAAAAAGTTTGGTTCATCTCGAATCTGGTTAGGGATTTTAAAAGTTTTATTCTTGATTCTGCATGGCTTGAGTTGGCTTCCCGGAGATGGGCATTCTATACATTTGGGTAAGGACGGAATTTTGGGCTTGGGGGACTATTCTTACCTTTCTAACTCTCTGTTGGAGACTCTAAAGGATCATAATATTTCCACTCTAGCACAGGTTTACAAGCAGTCCAACAATCTTGATTTACTCTCTTCTTGGCTCAACAATAGTGAACTGAACTTAACGGGAGACTTAGCACAAGAATGGAATGAGTATAGAAGTGCTCTCTCAACCTCGGGTGTATTAATCCATGGAAAAAAGGACTCACTCTTGTGGTTAGGAGGTGACCATTCTGGTTTTCCCACGGCAAAGAATATCTACTCTAGTATCATCTTAGCGAAAGGAATAATGAAAGTGGATTCATGGAAACAAAAGTTATGGAAGTGGAAAATTCAGCTAAAGGTCAACGCTTTTGCTTGGTTGGCTATGGAAGATAAATTTCTTACCTGGGACATTCTTCAAAAACGAGGCTGGAAAGGACCTGGATACTTCTCGTTGTGTAAAGCGGATAATGAATCTTCAAATCACATTTTTATTACATGTCTGTTTACTATGGTTGTATGGGATGCTCTTACACGGGATTTAAATTTAAAAAGGAGATGGATGGGGGTTAATCTTGTGGATTGTATGAAGAACTAGACAAAAGATAAATCAGTCCCTTCTTATTTAGTAGCATATGTGATGTGGCATATTTGGCAAGAGAGGAATACAACTTTGTTTGAAGATACCAAACCGTCGGTGAAGACAATACTTTACAATATCCTTGTTCATCCCCTCTACAAGACCACTAATCCAAAAGAAAATATTCCAAAGGATATTATGATCGATGTTGATCTGAATACTACACTTCCATGGTTTGATGGGGCTGCAAAGTTGAATGGAAGTATGTGTGGAGCAGGGGGAATTATAAAAGTTCAAAAGGCGATTGTCTACAAATGGAAACTAAACTGTGGAAAAGGTAGCAATACAAAAGCGAAGCTAATGGGGGACTAGGCAACACTTTGGATTGTTGAGTTTTTAAAACTTCTTGATCTTCACTTATTAGGTGATTCAAAAGTGGTCATTGACTGGCTGAAAAAAATAGGCAATTTACAGGTGGGTATTCTGGATGGGTGGAAAGATAGAATTATAAAGTTGGCAGGAATTTTTCACAATTTAGGTTTTCAACATATCTATAGAAATTTCAACATGGAGGCTAACTTATTATCAAAGCAAGCTTTGGAGGTTAATGAAGGATTTCTTCATCTTCAAAAATGGTCAAACGGAGTAGTGAGCCCATAAATAATTTTCATAATTCACTAAGCTGAAAGGACAAGCTTCAAGTCTTCACAGTCTTTTGAGAGTACTGTGTTTTCTTTGTTTTTGTATTTTGGTTTTTAGAGTCTAGCCCTATCTTTATGAAATAGTTTTTTTTCTGTTTTCTCCTTCATTTGAAGTTTCGAAAAACTCTTTAGAGAAGGACTGAAAGAATTTAGTTTTGGGTCCCAAGATTAGTCTTGGGATGACTATCTCTTTTGGACGGTTTTGGCAAATACTTTTTCTGAAAAGTTCTGAAATTGTATAAGTTTTGGGGGATATTACTCTCTTGGAGAAGCTTTGATGTTGTAAAAAAATTATATGCCTTTTTAATATAATTGAGCGAATTTTTTTCCCTAGAAAAAATAATATATCATCCGGAGTCACTATCAGCGTCCAAAGCATAAAACCTCGTTCTAGCATTTTCTTTTCTTTGTTTGATTGGTATAAGCCGTGGTGCATATTATGTATACTCATTAATAATAATAATAATAATTCTTTTATTTGTGGTTAGGGATGAAATTTGACAGGTAAATTGAATTGTTAGTTATGAGTCAATTTGTCTGTCAAATATGGTTAATTTTTTTTAATAATTATTGATATTCTTTGTTAAAATGTGTAAAACGATCATTAAAGTTGGAAAAAACGTTAAATTTGATGAACTTATTGGTTTTGAAATTTTGATCAACTTATTGGTTTTGAAATTCTAAACCTGATTACTAAAACCTGGTTTGTGTATTACAAAAATGGTCTTTAGTAGTAGTAACATTTTTCATGAGAAACTAAGAATTAAATTGTCAGGGAAATTTGATTTATGTAATTGATGTCACTTGCTTATAGTTCATGTATATTGGAATTTGGTTTCTACACTTTGGAATGTGGTATGCACTTAAGGATTGGCGTGATGACTAAGCCCAACATTGCTAATGTTAGAAGAAAAATAGGTTTTGAGCTATTCGATATATTTTAGGATATCTGTGGTGCTATTATTAGCAGGATGTATTTGTTTTTTCTTTATTTCTCTCAAAGTAGTTAGGCATGTTTTGTTTTATAAAGTATTGTATAAGTATACATGAAGGTTGAATGAAAAAACCCCTTTGTCGGAGAAATAACATTGATCATAGTGAATCTATAATAACTACAACTCTATAGTAACAACACGGTGTAATTTTTTCCTTAAATCTCTCGAGAGGGAAGAAAATGACTTCGTTATTTTTTCAGTGTATAGTACAAGTCTAAGTTTTAATTCCCTTTTGTTATCTAGAAAAATATGTTTATTTGTTTAGTGTAGAGGAGTAAATATACTATGTTCTTTCCTTCACAACAAGGTACTTTATTTTGTTTTTTAATAATATTTTTAAGTTGGTATTAGAGCATAGGTTGCAAGAAGTGATTTTGCAAAAACTATTGTAAGGAAGAATATTCAACTTTCCTTTACAGATTCTTTTGTATGCAAGAGAAAATTATGAATACCAGAACATCAAGATGAAGACCCTATTATTGTCCTGGGATATCTAAGGGTTGGTGAAAATTGGGTTTGTTGAACTTGCAGATCAAAATGCCTTAAATGATTTGACTATAATAAATAAATAAAACAATTAAATGTGAGTTGTAAAAAGGATAATCAAGCCTTATTTTGTATACAATATATGTTGAATACGTCAATCTTTCATGGAATTGTTGGTGTGACAAAATAAAAGGATGAATGGGACACCTTACAAGTTGTCTACCAAGATTCGTGAAAACTTAAATTGGTAAGGATTCAAACCCTAAGAAGAGAATTTGAAGTTTAAAGATGAAAGATGTTAAGTCTATTCAATATTGTATTACTAGGACCCAAGATATTGTGAATGCAATGAGGTCTGAAATATGTCATAGAACAAAGAATTGTGAAGAAGATATTGATATCTCTTCTTCCAAAGTACAATCTAGTAGCCATAGTCATTGAAGAAAGCACAGATATTGCCACATTGAAAGTGGTGGAGATGGTAGGTTCTTTCAAGTCACATGAGGAGTGTATGTAACGTTCTATAAGGAATTTGGTACATGCTTTCTATTATTTTGTTAAAATTGTCGAGAAAACTCCAAGATATTCTCCTTAGTAGAATAAAACACATGGGCAGCCTTCCACCAACCCTGACTATGGAAGAGGAAAAGGAAGAGTGTTTCCTCTGTGGGGGTATCAGACCCAGGGTTCAACAGGCTTTACCAACAAAAACCACATAGGCACTTGAATATTTAAGGATTGAATAAGGTCTCGCCCAAGATGGCATGAGAATCACATAGACCATAAGTCTTCTGTAGGATGTGAAGGAATACCACATACATGAAATCTCCATTAACTAATCATTCATTCATTCAGAACTAAAATAAGATGGTTGCACATCATAACATAAATAGTGATACATTCAAGCTATACCGCATCAACATACAAAGATAAATGTGCTTCATCTTACGTTCATTAATCTCAAAGGCATGTGAAAAATTTCTCATAAAACAGAGGCTGAAGTCTGTGCTAGAAACATCAATGGTAATCAAAACAGAGACGTGTCATGTGTTGATCTCTTTCTTTCATTAACACACATTATCTTTGAACATCAAAAACTTATACAATACTAAACTTTGAGCTCTAGCTCAACTTTTTCTCCACATTCACTATGCTAGTGACCAAAAAACCAACCCATTACATATTCTCATGCATCCCTCATATCTTTCACGGAGTGTGGAAATCATAACTAACTTTCCAGCTCATCCACAATCTCAACCATGACTAGTCGGGTTGTTACAAAAACAATTATAAATATATAGAAGATATTCCCAGATCCGACTTACATGTGATTTCTTTAAGTCCCTTAATCATGGTAAAAAATGGGTTGGTCCGTGTAGTATCTCCTTGGCTAGCGCAGATGATAAAAATTGGCACCATATGGTGTATCTTCTTGGGTACGTGCGCAATGCTGACTTATGGCATGCACGTAGCTTCTGCAAAACCTTAGGTGCCAATAGGTCCCCAACATTATTAGTTGGCTTGTCCTTGAGACAACAACGTTGTCTAAGGTGAGACAAACATGGTCCATTGAACTGTCTTAATGAGTTATTCAATAAAGAGTTTGAACTCGCAATCGATTTCATCAAAAATGCCAGTCAAATCCTTTATCTTGTTGTAAAATTTCTCGACATCACTTGGTGCGGTAGTTGTTATGGTAAGTTTTATATTATCTCCAATTTGAAGGATTGGTTCTTCCTATGATCGTGCATTTGTGAGTTTGTAGTAGTGAAAATGAGCCTTTTCGAATACATCTAGTATGATGTCTGAAATATTTGTTGCTCCATGCAGGGGTATCAAACCCGAGGTTCGATAGGCTTTGCCAACAAAAATCTCATAGGCACCGGCATATTCAATCTTCAAAAATTGAAGAAGGTCTCACCTGAGACGCCATGAGAATCATAGATACCATAAGTCTTGTGTAGGATGTGAAGGAATAACACATATAGGAAATATCCATTAATTAATCATTATTTCAATCAGAACTACCATAAGATTGCTATGCATCATAACATAAATAGTAATACATTCAAGCTATAACTCATCAACATACAAATATAAATGTGCTTTAACTTTCATTCATTAATCTCAAAGTTATGTGAATTCATTCTCATAAAACAGAGGTCAAAACCTACTCAAGAAACATCAATGGTAATCATAATAGAGAGCCATGTGTTGATCTCTTTCTCTCATTAACACATGTTATCTATGAACATCAAAAATTGATACAAGAGTGAACTTCAAGCTCTAGCTCAACTCTTTCTCCACATTCACTATGCTAGTGACTAGAAACCCAACCCACTACATATTCACGTGCATCCCTCCATATATTTCATAGAGTGTGGCAATCATAACTAACTTGCCAGCTCATCCAAAACCTCGACCATGACCAATCTGGTTGTTACAAAAACATTTACAAAGATATAGAAGATATTCATGGACCTGGCTTCCATTTGATTTATTTAAGTCCCTTAAGAGTGGTAGAAAATGGGTTGGCATGTGCATTATCTCTTTGGTTGGCATAGATGCTAAAACTTGGCGTCGCACGGTGTATCTTCTTGGGTGCATGTGCAGTGTTGACTTGTGGCATGTGTGCAACTTCTGCAAAACTTTATTTTCCGAAAAAGAGGAAGAGCATATGGTATAGGAAGAGGAGGCAATGATGCATACAACAAAAATATCCAACCCAGGAATTACCAATGCTTTGGGCACTATGAGTCTGAGTGAAAAAAGAAGAAATCTAACTTGAATAGGTCAAGGGTCACCTATGATGAGGAATCTATTGAGCATCATGAGCACACCAAATTATTCACATGCATTCTATCAAAAAAGGTTGATAAATACATATTTTTTCTAGATAGTGGATGCTCCAATCATATGACTCAAAATCGTAACCTTTTTGGCACGATAAATAAATCTATAAAAGTCAAGTGAAATTTGGAAATGACAAAGAGGTTGAAGTAATGAGAAAAGGTCCTCTTGTTGTTAAGACCAAGCACAAAGAAACAACATATATTTAAAATGTACTCTATGTACCAAAATTACAACACAAACTTTTAAATGTGGGGAAACTCATTGATAAAAATTACAAGGTTGTATTTGAAGATAGCTACTATAGAATTTTTTATAAACCAAACAATTATCATCTTGTTAGAAAATTTTCTGGATAAACACTGTGTATGAGGTTTTGAAACGTCCAACATTTCGAGTGGACACTCCACCCATCATCAGGGAAACTGACACTATCATGTTGGAAATGAGTGTCGAGGTTTGTATTTAAAGAGGAAGAATGATAAGTGACCGTCGAGGATAGGAACTATGAAAAACTTATCCATTGAGATTAAATATTAATAATGATAATAAATTAACCGTTGAGATCAAATAGTAATAAAAAAAATTAAACTGAGAACAATACAGTATTAAAAGTTGTTGAAAATAATGAAGTATTAAAATTTATTAAGATAGATTAATAATAAAATAATAAGAATTTTTCAAAATTTGATAATATTGTTAATGACAAATAATAATAATGATAATGAAGTAAAATAATTAAATTTGAGCAGGCAAAGCGAAAATAAAGATATAAAGAGGCTTCAATGAAATGATGACAATAATGGGAACAAATAGATTGCAAGGACAAGAATAGATCAAATATTAACCATTGATATTAAGAATAGATAAAATATTAATTGTTGAGATAAGAATAGATCAAATATTAAAAAGAAAGTAAATTAAATTGTGAGAATAATAAAGTATTATGGGTTGTTGAAAATAATGAAGTATTAAAAGTTATTACGATAGAATAATGATAATAATAATAATAAATAAAAGGAATTAAATTTAAAAAGGTAAAGAGAAAACAAGGATATAAAATTAGATCATCTTGTCACAAAGGTTCTAATTATAGGAAACAAGATGTTTCCTTTGAAGATTGTATCTGACTCTAGATGTGTGTCCTCAAATAAACCATAGATGGTTTGTGGTTATGGCACAAGCACTATGGACATTTGAGTTTTCAAAGGTTGAGCTTACTTCACAAGAAGAAAATGCTCAAAGGGTTGTCGATAATTCAATTAAGAGAAGAAATTTGTCCACGTTCTACACTTGTGAAGTAGCACCGAGATAGCTTTCCAGTCAAAACGTTATGGAGGGTAGAATTTCCCCTTGAGCTTGTACACACTAACATATGTGGCCCTACACATACTCCATTTTTAAGCAATAATATTTATTTTTTGACCTTTATTTATGACTTATTTCACCACATATGGATTTAGATTTTGAAATAGAAATCAAAATCCTTTAATTGTTTTCAACACTTCAAAATCATGGTTGGAAAACAAAGTGGGCTCTATCTCAAGGTCCCTAGAACAAATAGAGGGAGAGAATTCACTTCAAAATAATTCTTTGATTTTTGGAGATCGCATGGCATGAAGAGACAATTTATTGTTGTCTACACCCTCCAACGAAATGGCATAGCATAAAGGAAAATTTGTACCATTATGGACATGGCATGAAGCATGTTGAAGGAAAAAAAACTTCCCAATAGTTTGGATAGAAGCAGTGGCAACCACAATATACATTTTAAATCGTTGTCCCACTAAGATAGTAAAAAATATCACTCCAAAGGAATCAGGGAGTGGTCATAAGCCTTATATGGGTCATTTTCGAGCTTTTGGTTGTGTGGAATATGTAGATATTCTAGATCAAAATCGACAAGAATTGGATGCAAAATCCCAACATTGTATCTTTGTGGAATACTCTGAAGAAACCAAAGGCTATAAATTCTATAATCCTTTAACCATATAGTGGATTGTGAGTCGGCGTGTATTGTTCAATGAACAAGGGGTATGGTAGTGGAAAGAAGGAGAAGAACAAGAAAGCCAATCATTGTGCTAATAGAATATGATATAATCTCTACCCCTCCTCTCACAAGTTTTACCGAAAGCTCAACTTACATAAAAACATAAGTTTTGGAGGAAGCTTTACTTCAGGTGTTGTTCCAAGTCCAACTTCAATCCCAAGTCCTCCAAGAAGGGTAAGACTCCTCAGTGATTTATATCAAATAACTTCTAATCAGTCTAATAATTTTGTTTCTATTGTAAAATTTTAGATAGACCCATTGTGTTTGAAGAAGCAACAAAAGAAAAAGTGTGGGTTAATGTTATGCATGATGAAATGGAAGCAATTTGAAGAAATAAAACATGGGAATTAGTTCAACTTCCAAAAAACAAAACAATCAATTAGTGTTAAATGATTTATAAAGTAAAACATTTTGCAAATGATTATATGGATTGGCAAAAGGCAATACTTGTAGCCACGGTTTTTTTACAAAAGATAAGAGTACATTATTATGAAACCTTCACTCTAGTAGAAAGATTTGACACCATTAAGAATGTATTGACAATTGTTGAAAAAAACAGATGGAATATATCACAAATGGATGTAAAATCTGCCTTTCAAAATTGGTACATAGACAAAGAATTCTACGTGGAACAATCAACAAGATCATCAAAGGAAAAGAACAACCAGTTTACAAGTTAAAGAAATCCTTGTATATATGTAAAGCCTTCGTGTCATATCCAAACTTGTATATCAAACACATTGGGGATGAAATACTTATTATCCTCCTTTATGTTGACTATATAATTTATACAAACAATAATAAAAGTTCAATCGGGAAATTTCAGGTGGCCATGATGCAAGAATTTGAAATCGTAGATCTAGGGATAATGCATTATTTCCTTGGTGTGGAAGTGGATTAATAGTCAAAAGGCATATTTATTTCTCAAGCCAAGTATGCAACACTTTTATTGGAGAAACTTGAGATGGAGGTATGCAAGGTAGGTGCAACCCCATCGATAGTTGGAAAGAAATTAACCAAGGTGTTAGTCCAAAAGTGAATGCTACTTTGTATAGAAGCATGATGGGGAGTCTAATGTACCTTACTACAACAAGGATAGAAATTATGTATGCAGTGAGTCTTGTATCTCGTTTCATGCACGATCCTCATGAATCATATGGGCATGCAACAAAAAGAATCTTAATGAATGTTAATGGTACTTCAAGTTTTGGTATAAATTATTCTTCTACTGACAAGTTTTAGCTAGTAGGTTACACAGAGTTTGATTGGGTTGGCTCATTGCATGATGAAAATTGACCACTAGGTATGTTTTCTCACTTGGATCTAGAGCTATATCTTGGAGCAACAAGAACAAAACCGTTGTCTTTATCCTATGTATAAATTGAATACATTGTTGCTACAACAAGAAGTTGTCAAGTCATCTGGCTTAGAAGAATTTTACAAGATCTACAACAATCACAAGAACATCCAAATCTTATCAATTGTAACAACAATATCACAATTGCAATTATGAATAATCTTGTGTTTCATTCTAGAACTAACACATTGCAATATGTCATCATTATATCAAAGACTTGGTATAGGGTAGGCAAGTGTAGTTACAATTTTTTCCAACATCTGAGGAAGTTGTTGATATCTTCACCAACGTCATTCTAATGGAAATATTTGTAGAGTTGTGAATACACTCTGAAGTGATTCACCTACTCATCAAGGGGGAGAAATGAAGGAGTGGCATGATGATTAAGCCCAATTCTAGTAGAGTTAGAGGAACCACCCAATATATTTTAGGATATCTATTGTGCTATTATTCGCATGATGTAACTGGTTTTTGTTTTCTTTGTCTCTCTCACATGAAGTAGGAATTGTTTTTTATATATAAAGTATTGTATAAGCATTTGAAGGTTCAATGGAAAAATCCCCTTTGTTGGAGAAGGATCGCAACTTGTTAATTAGAGTGACTTTGTGGCAACCATGACTTTGCAGCAACATCGTGGTGTGTCTTTTTTTCTTAAAGGAGAAGAAAATGGCTCTATTATTTTTTAGTCTATGATACACTAAGTTTTTGTTACCTAGAAAAATATGTTATAGTTACTCAATGTACAAGAGAAAATATACTATGTTCTTTCTTCTGCAGTAAGGTACTCCATTTTTTTTCATAATATCTTTCATGCATTGAGTGGGGTTCAAGACCCAATGTATCATACTAGGCTTGGAAAAATATATATGACCACTGCACAATACAAATGGTAGTGAGCCTAACTTGAGCGTATCAAATCCTTAGCAAGTCTGTTTATATGGGCCAAACTTCCTACGCATGATCTCATTAAAACTATTTTAATCTAAAATAATTGTTATATTCTCTAAGCATCTTATTAGTCCCTGTCGTAGGCATAGAGGGACTATAGCGATCGATAATTCGTTGACTTCATATTAGTTTGTCCTTTGACCACAAATATTTGCATAAAATCTATTGTTGGACCTAGGGAACTAAAAAACATTGATTTTTATATAATAAAAAGTACCATATATGTAAATGATCTGATTGGATAATAGATTGGAGGTCTTATTTCTGACTTCTCTATTCCCAATGTTTTATATGTTAGCATATCCAAACTCTTTGATTGTATACAGTCTTTTTGGATCATGTATTTTTCTTATGCATTTCTTGAAGGTGGATTAATGTTAGCATTAGTTCGAATGTTTGTCTTATCATTTTCTGCTAGCATTGTCTTAGATCATATATGGTGCTTTTTTTATTTTTACTAATCATATTGAAATGTTTAGATATCCAAGGTTTATAGTGATCAATAATTGCAAAGTTTATAACGTTGTTACTATTATTGTTTTATTATTATTACTCCTTTGTATTTGTATTGAAATGTATTAACACTTTTTTTGAGGTGCTTGAATAGGCCTGACAGCTTAAATGTTTACATGACGTGAGGTCCTCCAACCAGCCTGATAGCTTAAATGTTTGCATACCACGAGACCCTTAGCCAGCCTAACAGCCTTAAATGTTTATCTATTCCTCGAAATTTTCCATACAATGTTGCAGTGATTTTGGACAATATTGTTGTCCACCGCCAGTTGAATATGCATTGTATGTTTCATCCTTGTTCTAGCCTTGCAATGCAATTTCGTCATCGTTGAAGCTACATACATTGTTTACTAGTTCGGTGAGTGCTTCTTCTTCGTTGGTTCGTCGGTTGTTACTTTTTGTTGTTTTTTGGTTCACAATTCGACCTTCGCTTCTACCTTTCATTGTTTTGGAGTAAGTTTCCATGCCATAGTTTCATTTTCTATTTCTTCTTTGTTGTTCAGTGTTTGCAGTTTGCAAGTAAGAATGCTTGCTTATTTCTACTGGAATGCTCGTCATATGTTTCTGGTTCCTTCTGTGCTTCAGCTACAGTTTCGTCATCGTTGGAGATACATATGTTGTTTACTGGTTTGGTGGTTGTTGCTTGTTCGTTGGTTCATTGGTTCGTCGGTTGTTGGTTGTTTTTGTTTAGCTCAAGTTTACAATTTGGGGCCTTGGGGCTACAGTTGGGCCTGTTCGTGCTTTCTCACTAGTTTGATGCTTGCTGTTTTATTTTGTTTTCTTCGGCTTTGCAGGGTTGGGGTCCTGCGCCGACAGTTGGAGTTGGGTTTGTTTTTTTTGTATTATTTTTTTTTTGGGTGCTTTACGGTGTTTAGCCCCTACACCCACGAGTGGACATGCGGTTGTGTTATTTAGCCTGTCTGGCGAGGTCGATATCTATTCTGATGTGAGATTTTGTTGGTGCTTCTGTGTTGACATGATAGAAAATAGTTGCATGAAAAATAGTTCATGAAGTACATGTGAAATTGCAATATCCGTTGTTTTTTTGTTAAAATAAAACATATCCAGGCTGCACTTATAAACCATGTATGGTGAAATGTGCCCATATGACAGTACATGTTCTTTATCCTCTACACAAACTGGTGTGACCACGATACAATTTTTCTTGTACTTGAGATATGATGTGTACAACAAAGATACTGCAAAATTATATTTCCATGTCTGGAAGCATATCTGGGTTGTTTTCCACAGAAAACCAAAATATTGTATCGTGGGCACAACAGTCTGTGTAGATGATAAAGAACATGTATTTCCATGGGTGGAAGCATATCTGGATACTTTTCCATGGAAAACCAAAAATCGTTTAGCTATGGCCATGCAGTTTTGTAATATTTCGTGGCTTGTAATATATTTTGGGTATGGAAAAAAATTACATATTTACAGCTATGGATGGAGAAGAGAAAAGGTTCATGTTTCTGCCTATATTTTATTCTATTCATTGAATCTCATTTGTTGTGTGTACATATTACTTGTTCTCCAGTGCGTACCGGCTTCCATTCGTGTTCATTGTATTTTGTGTGTTCCCACATTCAAACAAACAAAATAGCTGGAGAAAACAACGGAGTCTTGACTGCATCGGTTGAAGAGGAGATAGAAAGGTACATGCTTGTATTGTTATTTCATATTGCGTTGTTTTTTATTTCATTTATAGTTTGTATATGTGTTCACCTACTTTATTGTATGTAGATGTTGCGTACCTTCCTACATAATAACTTATCTTCATTACATGTCTTCCTGCATACTAACCTCCTTCATGTCTGTTGTATTTTTCCTACATTGCTACATTTAAACAAATAGAATGGTTGGGGAGGACGATGGAATCTTTGGCGGAAATGTAGACAAGGAGTTACAGAGGTGGATACCTGTACTCTTATTGTTGGACACACCTACCACATTTAGAGGGGGGGTTGAATGAGTGTGGGGATATTTTTCCCAAAACTTCCCTCTTACAAAAAAACACCTTAGTTAACTTTCAACATTTGATCATTACTCATTGTTTTCATTTATAATCAGTTAGATGTGAATACATATCAGCAACATGTCATCAACAAATCATCTCCACAAGGAACACAAAGAACACAAGATGTATGTACAATTTTTCTTTTTATTATGGACTTCAATCCGGGAGTTTTTCAGCAACAACTGAATAGAGTACAACTCTACAAGAGCACCATCTCTATATGCAAGACTCATATTACATTCTTAGCACCAACTGAGATAAGGCAACAATCCTTAACATATATCAATCCGTCAACATAAACAAGTGCATCAACCATGCACCAACCTATGTCAAATAATCTGTAATCAACCTGTACCATAAACAAGTGCATCCAACCATGTACCAAGTATATACCAATCATGTGTCAAATAATCATCAACAATGACTCATCAATATGTACCAACATCATCAACTATACACCTCATGTATGTTCCAACTCATTAACTGCTTGTCTCAACCATGACTAATTTTGGATTAGTCAACAACCCCAACTTGAAATAATCATAACTTTGTACCTGTAATGAATAAAGATATGAAACTGATAAAAAAATGGTCTTCAGTGTTTTTAATGCAATTCCTCGAGGTGGAACTACTTGGAACCTCTCAGAAAAGGCGTTATAGAAAAAATGGCATACCTTGTTGAATTTTGGCTTATTCTAGAGAGCGACCTTCTAGAGAGTGGACCACACAAAATACTCATTTAATTGATATGAAACTGTTAAAAAACATTCTAAATCCTATAAACTAACCAACACATTTGGTCTCACTGAATTTGGATCTGTTATGAAGAAGTTATGATGTTTTTACTCGAAACACCTATTTTTGACTAGTTTCAGGACTAGCCACAAACCCCATTTTCCACGGAGTGTAACTCCCAAAATACAACGAACCACAAGCTGAATTTTTTACCACATAAAATTGTGTATGTTTTATCAATGGAATAGAAATTTCACGGTCTGAATCATTATAGAAAAAAATTTATAGCGAAAATGGTGAGATGACCTGTAAATAACATACCTTAGAAAGAACCATCAAAAGAATTTATCCTTCCTTGCATTTCGGCCTTCTTTTCTTCACCTTTCCTCAGAATTTAGGATTAGATATCCTTGGTTACCTCAGAAACATGTATATATTCAATATTCTCAAGTGTGATTAAAATGAGAGAGCATTGCCTCTTATTTATATTCTCCAAGTAGCTTCCTTAAAAACATCTTCTAGGTCACTTGGCCCCACTTTCCTTATTTTAGGGTTAAACAACTTCTAATTTATCCATTAAATTTATTATTTAAATAATTTATTTTGTATTCACTTTGAATTATAGTACACTCATCACTTCACTTTATTATTTACCTTTTAAAAACCCTTAAACCACTTTGACTACTTTGACCTTTTGGGGCTTCTAGATGACATGTGAGGGTCCTCCAACTTCGT
>JASDQU010201893.1:42262-53298 GCA_032191745.1 Picea mariana | reverse complement strand
AAGTTCTCAATGTGCTCGGTAACTGAACCCTTTTGCTTGAGATTTATCAATTGGCTAAAGAAGGTATTGCTCCTTGTATCCTCATAGTGTGCTATCATTTCTTCCATGAAAATTGTCCAAGTGACGAGTGATTTGCGAGAACAAAGCCATCGATACCATACAAATTGATTGGGTTATAAATATAAAGAAGAAATTTGTACCTTTTGTGTATGTGGCACATTATGTAGATCAAATAATTTCTTCATCTGAAGTATCCATGTGATTGGGTCCTTGCCATCAAACTTCCTCATATCGATCTTAGGAATGTGGTTGGTCTTCAACCCAAATTTGGAGTTTCTCCATTCTTGATTCACCTTCCTTACGTCCTCATCATGAATTTCATGGGATACATTTTCACTTTTAGGTGTCCTCTCTATTAGGAATTTTTTTAATCCTTCCATGATCTCCCCTTTTAAATCATCCATCTTAGTATCCAACTTAGCTTCCATTGAATCCATCATCTCTTGTAGTTCATCTTTGGTTACTGTCTTCTTTTGTAAATCATTTATGTCCCTATGAATTTCTTCACCTTCATCAAGAGTCCAAGTAGGATTTTCTGGAGGCTTATTTGGTGTAGAAGTTCCCTTTTTTGGTGGCATGTTGGCCAAGTATCACTTTAAACCTTGATTTTGAGGTGGTTCTACTAGACAATCTTCCTTTTATTGTATATCCAAAATTTCGGCCCTTCTGAGTATGAACTTTTGTTTTTTGTAGGTCTATGATATATCTTCTCTTCAATTCCATAGGTATGATAAAAATTGGATGTGCCAAGTGGAATTTACGGTAACTTCCCCGCAACTTGCTGATTTTTGGCCTTTCCGATAGATCTCACTTGTATAGCGTGCCCCGCACAAAATAATTGATATAAAATTCTTAAAATCGTACCAGAACTACTAATGGCTGTCCACTATCCAATGCAACTGGTCTTACTCAATTTGGATACTCTAGGAATAATTTATGCTTGTTTTACCCAGAACACCTGCTTGAGACTAGTCAGATTCCCTATCTTCCACAGGGTGTATCTACAAATTTGAGATGACCCAGAAGATGAAATTACTACCATAGATACTTTACTAATTTTGAAGAATATCCTCTGGATTTCAGGGTATGAAACGTTACAAAAACTGTTTTATAGTGAAAATTCCTCAATGACTCAATTCAAGATGATTCCAAAACCCTATCTTACAAAGACTGTATCTAAGAAAGTATAAGGCCCAAGGAGCTGAAATTTTAACCCAACGTACCTTGATCTGTCTAATAAATCCTATTAGTCGTTCCTTTTGAATCATTTTAGAAAACAATTTATAGCAAAAATTACACGGCGTCTCAAATGTAGCAGTGAAACCCCAAGACCTTGAGCTATGATACCATATGTTAAGAACCAAATATCAATATAGCATAAAAAATCCTCAGAATAAGTACTCAACGCCTTGAAAAAGAGATAATTTCAAATAATAAGCCTCTTCGAGGGGTCAACCTCCTTTTACCCCACATAAATGTTCAAGTACAAGATGATTCCAAATGAAAATGTCTCCTTGGTATATATAGGAGACTAGGAGGTATAATTATAACTAATGAAATAAATCTGACATAAATAAAATAACATTACTAATGTAATATGCCCCAATTAAGGGGTAATGAACCAATATTAGGGCTTAACACCAGATAATTGGAGAGTTGGATCTTCCTTCAGGTTGTAGCCTGAGAAACTAGGGGGTTGGAGCCTCCTTCAAGTTGCAACTGGAAAACAAAGGAAGTTGGTGCTTCTAATGAATCTAATTCTTAAAGACATATAATAAAAATAATTCTGTGGTTTTCTCCCTCTTTGGGTTTCCACGTAAAAAAACTGGCGTACTATGTATGTGTATGATTGCTCATTTGTTCATTGTTTATTTACTCTGCAACTATTGGATGATAATGCTATATTGATATAACACTTTCATTTTGTGGTTAAAAGGGATTATTTCTCTATTACTGATTCACCCCCCCTCTCAGTAATCCAACAATTCATTTTAGAGTAGGTTCCTTCAAGAATGAGTTTAACCACTGAAAGGTAGATCATGGTGAGAAACAACATGCATAAAAGTGGAATACCATAGTTTGATGGAAAAAAGTATGCTCTTTGGAGAAGAAGGATGAAAACATATATACATGCACATGGATTTGAAATTTGGAAATCTATAGTAGATGGATACAAAGAACCAATGGTTCCGCCAACAAGTGAAAGAGAAATAAAACTCGGTCAAAATAATTCCAAAGCCACAAATGCACTTCTGAATGATGTTGGTGAATCAGTATACACAAAAGTTATGCATTGTAAATCTGCTAAAGAGATTTGGGACAAACTTCAAAATATTTATGAAGGAGATTCAAAAGTCAAAGAAACAAAACTTCAAACTTACAGAGGTCAGTTCGAACAACTAAATATGAAGGAAGATGAGAATATTGAATCTTACTTCTTATGAGTCAATGAAATAGTAAATGCAATCATAAGATTGGGAGAAGAAATTAAAGAATCTATAATTGTTCAAAATATATTAAGATCTCTTCCTATGAGATTTGATCTTAAGATATCAACACTAGAAGAAAGAGAAGATCTAGACTCAATAATCATGGATGAACTACATGGAATCTTCACAGCATATGAAATGAGAACTGAACAGGAAAATTCAGATATAAAAGAAGCAGCTTCAAAGCATCCAAAATGTCAAAGAAAAAAACAAAAGAACATAGCAACATTAGTGACATCTTAGAAGATGATGAAGAAATGGCCAATTTTGACAAGAGATTGAATAAGGGAACCAACGACAGATATATAGGTAAGATTCCATTGATTTGTTTTAATTGTGATAGTATTTTTCATTTTTCTAACAAATGTCCTCATAAGAAAAATAAGGGGAATGATGAAGATTACTCAAATAAAAAACAAACATATAAAGCCAAAGGAACCACAAAGAAAGTTTTCAAGAAAATCTTATGCACCAAAGAAGACATATCCTCATCAGATGAAGATGAAATCAGTGACAGTGAGACATAAAGAGTTCTATTCATGGCAGTAGAAGACTCTGATAAAGAAGACACCGAAGAAGAATATGAAGAGGCATAAGTTCACTACCGAGAAGAATTGTTGACTTCCATGGAATTTATAAGAAGAGAAAAGAGGAAAAACAAGAAGCTACAAGCAGAGCTAGACAAGAAGGAAGACACTCAAGAACTAGAGAAGATCATCACAAAATTGAAGTTTCAAATAGAAGAATATAAAAAAATTGAAGAAGCACTCAAAGAACAGTTAGAAGAAAGAGACAGGATCATTGGAAATTTGGAAGCAGAGATTGTCACATTGAGAAAGGATATTCAAAATCAAAATATGCAGAACAATTCAAAAGTTTTGGATGACATTATCAGCAGTCAAAGGCCTAATCATGAAAATTTCGGACTTGGATACAATCAGACAGAAAATGGATTAAGCTCCAAAGCAACAAAACAAGAAAAATATCAAAAACGTTATGCAGAAACAATCAAAGGGGATAGGAATACCTACAAAGAATATTACAGGGACACTCCTCCACCAGGAAGATTCGTATTTTAGAATCAACGACCGACAGAAACAAATAGGCCTCCAAAAAAATAAGGATTCATAAGAGTAACTCCTTTAAGAAGATATTCAACTCCCAGGTATAAAACTATATTTTTGGGTTTATGTTATGCATGTAATAATTTTGTACATAAAACTGTAAATTGCAGAGCTAATAATAGGAACATAAATGGTTATCCAAGAAGGCCTAGTGAAATGCAGAGAAGAAGCCACAACAGGTTTGAATCATTGAGCACTAAAGTGGAATGCTACAAGTGCAATAACGTTGGACACATGGCCAAATATTGTAGAATGAAAATCCCTCCTAGATAACCACAACAAAACAACAACAGTCATAGACATGAGCCTTAGAAGAGAACATGGATAAGAAGGCATAATCAATATAGCAATGAATAATGCACACTCTCTCTACAATCTAAGTAGAAGAAGCATGGTTGGTATGTTGATAGTGGCTGTTCAAAACATGAAGAACAAGTGAACAAAGACCAGGTCCCAGAGATTGCAAGATTGGAAATAAAACGAGATGAAGAAAATTCTACAAAGAGAAGGAAAGATGGCAGATATAAAAAGATTTGGAAAATAACTGAAAGAAAATAAGGACAGGTAAATAAGGAACAGGTTCAAGAGATTGTACTTTCAAGCACTGTAGTGAAAGATGAATCCACAGATAGAAAGAAAGAAGTCAGAGCTCAGAGAGATGATGAATCTACTAATGAAGATGATGATGAATACACTTTAGAACATGAATTGTTCTAAGCCATATGGCTTAGAGAATCCCAGATAATATGAATTATAAACAAGGGGAGTCTATGTGGTAGCTGAGATGGACCAGAGAACCATCCTTCAAGCAAATTGAAAAATTTGAGTAGAAAATTTCGGTGCATTCAGTTAGCATAAGTAAAATATGATAGATTAATCAGTTGTAGTAATACTTCATGATAGTACAGTGACATATGAGTTAAAATTATGAACATTTGTGTAGCAGAGTCTTGAACAGTATGGATATATATGGACGTGAAATCAACTTTTCTGAACGGGGAACTTGTAGAAGAAGTCTACATTGAACAACTGGTTCCTAGAGCATGGTACTATAGACTAGATAAATATCTGCAACAGGAAGGGTTCAGAAAATGAAGTGCAAACAACAACCTCTACATCAAGGTAACTCAATATGGAATTTAATTAATTGAAGTTTATATTGATGATATTATTTTTGGAAGTACAGATGACAGGTTAAGCCAACAATTTGCAAAGGATAAGCATATTGAATTTGAAATGTTATTACTTGGAGAACTATCCTTCTTTCTGGGAATTCAGATACATCAAATCAACCAAGGAATTTTTATTTCTCAAACTAATTATATCATAGAAATTCTAAAGAGATTCGGAATGGAAGATTGCAAACCTGTTATCACTCCTATGCAAACCAGTTGCAAGTTGAGAAAATATGATGATTCAAAGTTTACAGACCAGAGGTAATACATGTTAATGGTTGGTATCTTACTATATGCGACAACATCCAAACAAGATGTAATGTAGGCATTTGGACAGGTGGCACAATTTCAAGCAGCACCAAAGGAATCACATGTATTAGGAGTGAAGGATTTTTAGATATCTCAAAGGAATAGAAGAGTTTGGATTATGGTATCCAAAAGGAAAGGATCTATCACTTATTGCATACACAGATGCAGATTGGGAAGGTTGCATTGATGACCGACGGAGCACTAGTGGAGAAACGTTCTACTTGGGTGAGTRTTTAATATTGTGGCTAAGAAAGAAACAATCATCAGTATCCTTATCTACAACCAAATCAGAGTATATTGCAGCAGCAACATGTTGTACACAGGTTCTATGGATGAAACAAACTTTGACAGATATACAAGCTGAGTATGATGAGCCCATTCCAATCTATTTTGATAATACAAGTGCCATCAATATCTCAAATAACCTAGTGATGCACTCCAAGACAAAGCACATTCCAATCAAGTATCACTTTCTACGGGA
The DNA here is from genome assembly GCA_032191745.1 of Picea mariana. Classification (NCBI taxonomy): domain Eukaryota; kingdom Viridiplantae; phylum Streptophyta; class Pinopsida; order Pinales; family Pinaceae; genus Picea; species Picea mariana. The sequence continues at coordinate 47,660 of JASDQU010201893.1, read as the reverse complement.
ACATGTTGCAAAGAAGAAAATCAGAGTTGAGTATGCGGGAAGAAAAGAAGAAGTGGAAAACATCTTTACAAAACCACTTCCACGTGAAGCCTTTGAGTATCTTCACCAGAGACTCAGAGTAATTTCTACTCCAAAATGAATGTTTTTCAATGCTTCTCTTCTATGTCTTAGATTTACACGAGGATGTACCATAGAGATGACAKTTCAGGTTGGGAGATCAGTTTCAGGAAGATTTCATTCAAGGGAAGTATCCCCAAGGATAGTTCAGTTAGGGGGAGAAAACCCAGATSGAAAGATACCTTTTCCATTGATGACAAAGGGGGAGACATTTATCAGATGCAGAGCACAAAGTGATGGCTCCAGGGGGAGTGATGGTCACATGGGGAGCATGAGTGACATGAATTTAGTATTGYATCAAAGTATTTCCGTCAATGCCAAAGGGGGAAATTGTTGGTTAATTGGGTTGGTTGTCATTGATGTCAACCCTTGAGGAAATTCCGGTAGCAAATTCCAGTAGCACAATGGTTTGGGTAATGGACCCAAGTTTGTTTGATGGATAATGGTATGAGTTTTGGTATATTTGCAGGTAAGAATATACTATATGGATAGTACATGTCATGCCATTTCTGGTGGCATGTGGAACGTCACATAAATCCTCACAGTTAGAGAGTTATGGCCATGTGAAGTTGGAGAACCCTCATGAGTCATCTAGAAGCCCCAAAAGGTCAAAGTAGTCAAAATGGTTAGAAGGTAATTTAAATATTAAAGTGAAGTGATGAGTGTACTATAAGTCAAAGTGGATACAAAATAAATTATTTAAATAATAAAGTTAATGAAGAAATTACTAAATGGACAAGTGGTTAGAAGTGGGTTAGCCCTAAAATAAGGAAAGTGGGTTAAGATGGTTAGAAGGTAACCCATTGAGGAAGCTACATGAAAGTATAAATAAGAGGCAAGGGTCTCTCATTTTTAATAAAACTTGAGAATATTGAATATCTACAAGTGCCTGAGGTAACCAAAGGATATCTAATTCGAATTTCAGAGGGAAGGTGAAGTAAATAAGACCAAAATTCAAGGGAGGATAAATTATTTTGATGATTCTTTCTAAGGTATTTTATTTACAAGTCATCTCACCATTTCAGAAATAACTGTTTTTCTAGAATTATCTAGACCGTGAAATTGGGAGGCCATTGAGGAAACATATCCAAGTAGTTGTGATAAAAATTTCGTCTTGTGGGTCGTTGAATTTTTGGAGTTACACTCCATGGAATATAGGGTTTGTGGCTAGTCCCGAAACTAGTCTAAAACAAGTGTTTCAGATAAAAATATCATAACTTCTTCATAACAGATCCAAATTTAGTAAGACCAAATGTATTGGTTATAGTACAGTTTGTAGTATGTTTTCTACCATTTTCATATCGATACAACAAATATTTCGTGTAGGGCATGCTCTACAAGTTTGCTCTCTAGAATAATCCAAAATTCAACAAGGTTTGCCATTTTTTCTATAACTCCTTTTCTTAGAGGTTCCAAATAGTGAAACCTGGAGGAATTGCATTAAAAACATTGAATAACATTGTGTACTATTTTCATATCTTTATTCATCACAGGTACATAGTTATGATTATTTCAAGTTAGGGTTGTTGACTAATCTAAAATTAGTCATGTGAGACTAAAGTAAAGTTTGATGAAAATGCTATTCTCTTGTTGTTAAAGTTAAGGAATGTTTGCTGGTATGTGATCATATACACTAGGTCTATTACAAAGTTAAAAATCAGATTTGGATGATGAAATTGATGAATACTTTTGGTTGAGGTGCATGTTGGGTACATGGTTGAGACACGTAGTTGATGAGTTGGCACATACATGAGGTCTATAGTTGATGATGTTGGTACATCTTGATGAGCCATAGTTTATGTGTATTTGATGCATGATTTGTACATATTTGGTGTATGGTTGATGCACTCGTTGATGGTACAGGTTGAGGTAGAGGTTGGTGCATGGTTGATGCACTTTTTTATGGTACAGGTTGTTTGGACAGGTTATTGTGACAGGTTATTTGTACAGGTTTGATGCATGGTTGATGCATTTGTTTATGGTACAGGTTGATGTATGGTACATGTTGGCACAGGTTTTTACAGGTTGATTGGTACAGGTTTACAACAATATATCTCACAGTGATAGTGTGACAGTGGTTCCATCATTCTACTTATATTTCAGGGCGGTTGGACGGGGCAAGGATAGGTAGTTGTAGCCACCTTTCGGTTGCAGCCGAAGAACATAGGGGGTTGTATCCTCCTTCTGGTTGTAGCCAAAGAATTGGGGAGTTGGAGCTTCCTTCAGGTTGTAGCCTGAGAAACTAGGGGGTTGGAACCTCCTTCCATTTTTAGCTAGAAAAAAAAGGAAGTTGGTGCTTTCAATGAATGTAATTCTTAAAGACATATAAGAAAAATCATTATGTGGTTTTCTTCCTCTTTGGGTTTCCACGTAAAAAAACTGGTGTACTATGTATGTGTATGATTGCTCATTTTTTCATTGTTTATTTACTCTGCATTTATTGGATGATAATGATACATTGATATAACACTTGCATTTTGTGGTTAAAAAATATTATTTCTCTATTACGGATTCACCCCCCCTCTCAGTAATTCAACAAAAAAATCACAAAAATCTTCATGGGATCCACCAACAATCCTTGCTTACACACTACATGGCCCAGTAAGATACTAAAATGTGCACATAAAATGAAATTCTTCATATTCAAAGATATATAAAACTGCCTACACCTATCCAACATCAAGCACAAAATCTCAATATGATCTTTCAACAAGCTAAACATCATCCAGTTATCTAAGTATACTTCTAATAACTTATGGATAAACTCTTTAAATGTTGCTACAACCACTCTAGAAAAAATTGTTAGTGCATTCTTCAATCCAAAAGACATCATTATGTATTGGTAACATCCCCATTCTGTCACAAATGTAGTCTTATATATATCTTCATGCTCAATCTTAATTTGATGATAACCTGAAAATCCATCTGTGAATGAATAGGCTTCATGTTCCCCTACATTCTCCAACACTTCATATGTAAACTGTAACGTACCCATCCACTCACAGGCCAGGCACGCTACTTCATGCCTGCTTCTGAACTAATTTTGAATTCTGATCAAATTTTTAATGAATAAATATGCATGAAATATTCACATGCATAGATCAAGATTCAAGCTACAATATAAAAGAAATGAACCATTTGTCGTGCACAATAATAAGCAACAAGCATGCATATTATAGATACAAATTTCATAGATAAATAAATACACAGTAGAAATAAATACACAGGTAAATGAAACCATGACAAAGAGAGAACTTATGTTTAATGAAATGAATCACCAATTGGATGCAGACAAAGGACGTTTGACCCAACCGTAGACATTTTTGTTCCAAGTCTCAACAACATGTCACCCCCAAGCCAGGGCTATGAGTCCACAAGGATGGTTCGAGAGTGTCACTCAGCTTCCCAAATCAGTCAACACTCAAGCTATGATAGTCTTCTCAGCACACACAACAATCCAAAGTACACCAAATCTCTTTTACCCAACCTACACAACCCAAGAGAATGGACCCCCTTCTTTGCCACACAGTCCCTTAGGTTGTCCACCTCCTCCCAGGGATCCAATGCATCTGGTCAAGAATCTCCATGCTGGGACTCTCAATATTCGTAGCTGTGGAAAAAAAATAATGTAGGCTAATGCATCTTAGACACGCAGGCATTAATTCATGGTTGGAATACACCAACAATCACTACTGCCAACCAAACCATGGCTCCTCTCCACAATTCGTTTTTCTCTCCCCAACCAAGATCAAAAGGAATGAAGAATTAAGAGTGGGTGAAATAGTGAATGGAGAGATAACATAATCAAAGGTGTGAACAATGAACAATGAACAAGGAGTGAGTGAGTGAATGAGTGAAGAAGAATACCCCAGACAACCCACAAGATGGGTTTATATCTTTACTTGCAAATCAAGAAGCACATGGCCTTCCCAAAGAAGCTCATCTAACCACTCCTCTCCATTAAACAATTATGGGTAGATAAAATATAAAATAAATACTTATCCCCTCAATCCCTCTCTCATGTGGAATCATAGCCCCCTATAACTCTTGTCCTTGTCCGTCTAGCAGCCAATGATGTATTTATTATTAATAATGATAAAAACATTACATTTCCTAGGAACATTGGCCTCTTTTAATTGTTTGGTCACTTTGGCCTTTAATAGATTAACAAAATAAATTATTTAATACGGGGCTCAAAAACCTAAGGTATTACATCCCCTCCCCCTTATTTTGGCACTGTCCTTAGTGCATATACAAAATAGAAAACAAAATTTCAAAATTTATTCAAAAATTTGTAGGTACTCTGCCCGCATGGAATCTTCATGCTCCCAAGTAGCATCTTCAGGACTGTAGCAGGTCCACTGGACTTTTACCATCTCTATAACTCGATTCCAGAGCATTTTGAATTTTTTGTCCAATATTTTCATTGGGTGGACCTGAAAGTCTCCCTCTGTCTCTAACTGAATCATATACCAATAAATAACATTGTTAGAATCATGTATATATTTTCTTAGCAAAGATAAATGAAATACATTATGCACATTCATGGAAGCAGGAAATGCAAGCATGCATGCAACTGGCCCTATTCTATCCAATATCTCAAATGGACCACAGAATCTGGTTGCTATCTTTGTACAACTACCCAACTTCAAAGAGCTCTTCTTGGGCTTCACTTTTAAAAGCACATGCTCCCCCACTTTAAATTCTCTAGTTTCCCTTTTCTTATCTGCATAAATTTTTTGTCTATCTTGAGCTGCCTTTAAATTCTGCTTGATTTCAACCATCTGGTCTTCCATATCCTTGAGAAATTCTGACCCAAGTACAACTCTATCTATTGGGTTGTCCCAACTCACTGGAGTATTCCATTTCCTACCATACAAATCTTCAAATGGGCTCATTTTCAATGAATATTGATGCCCGTTATTATAGGAAAACACAACCAAGTGTAAGTAATCTTTCCACTTGGATGGCTTATCCATCACATACATTCTCAACATGTCTTCAAGTACTTGGTTGATTCTCTCTGTCTTCCCATCTGACTGTGGATGATATGTTGTGCTAAAGTTTAGATTTGTACCAAATCCTTCAAAAAATCCCCTCAATAAATTTGAAGTAAACTTTGTGTCTCTGTCTGAGACAATTGCCTTAGGTATCCCATGCAATCTAGCAATCTCCCTCATGTAAATTTCTGCAATATTAGTTGTTGTATGAGTCATTTTTATAGGAACAAAATGAGAATCCTTTGTCAATTTATCAACCACTACCATGATTGAATCATGTT
>JASDQU010201893.1:0-17128 GCA_032191745.1 Picea mariana | reverse complement strand
TGCTCTGATACCACTTGTTAAGAACCTATAACAGATCTGAAGATATAATCACCACAAATATTGAATACACAATAGATCCATAAGCAAAATATAAGAAACCACACAATATTATTACCAAACCCTTGAGGTAGGGCAACACCATACAATGGATCCTATTATGGAAGGGATCCTCTCCTGTTCACATGCCTCTTCGAGGGGGCATCCTCCTATTGAGCTACCGCTCCAAATACAATATTTCTCTTCATGTCTCATTACATTGCTTGAGCCCCTTTATATAGTGCTACCATCACCTAAGAACATTCTAGAGGAGGAATCTTCTAGAAGTAGAACCTTCTAAGAAGTCATGTTACATTTATTATATCTAACTACCATAGTGGGCCTTATTTAATAATATAGTGGACCTAGTCCACCTTACATTGAATGACCTCCACTATTATCACTATGGGCCCTCTGGGCCCCCCTACTACCTCTCTATCTACCTTACATAGTAATTCTATTTATGGGGTTACTCCAACTGACTGGAGTGTTGCACGGTCTACCATAGAGGACTTTGAAAGGACTCGTCTTCATGGATTCTTGGTAGCCATTGTTGTAGGCGAATTCCACTAGTGCCAGGTAATCTTCCCACTTCTTGGGTTGATGCATTACATGTAGTCTTAGCATGTATTCCAATATTTGGTTCACTCTTTCCATATGTCCATCGGTTTGAGGATGATAGGCTGTGCTAAATAGTAATTTGATCTCCAGACCAACCATCAAGGATTTCCAAAAGTTGGAATTAAATTTCGTGTCTCTGTCAGTCATGATCTCTTTAGGCATACCATGTAGTCTGAATATCTCCTTCATGAATATGTTGGCTATATCTATTTCCTTGCAAGTCGATTTGACAGGGATAAAATGGGTGGACTTGCTCAATTTATCCATCACTACCATGATGGCATCATTATGTTTGGTTGATGTTGGTAATCTGGTGATGAAGTCCATGGAAATAGTTTCCCACTTCCATTCTGGGATTGGTAGAGGTTGTAATAATCCTATTGGGTGCCGGTGTTCTGCTTTAAACTATTGGGATTCTAGGCACTTAGCTAAATAGTTAGCTACATCTTTCTTTAACCCAAGCCAATAGAACTGTTTCCTAGTGGCCGTGATCATCTTCTGATATCCCGGGTGGCCAACATATGGTCTTTTATGCAGTTCATCCATTATGAACCTCTTCAAGTCGTCACAATCTGGAATATACAATCTGTTTCTGAAAGTTAGCAGACCTGCATCTATCATCTGGTAGCCTTCATACTTTATTCCTGTGGGTTATTGCTCCAGGTACGAGGTCACGGTCTGGAAGAATGTGTCTGTTTCTTGTGCATTCCTGACTCTTTCTTTAACATTCGTCTCACAGGTGCTCACCTTTTCCAGGTGAATTGTTTTCATACTTCTACTAAGGGCACCGGCCACCTTATTTTCCCTTCCTTTAACATGTCTGATTTCAAAATCAAACTCACTAAGGAGGGTCATCCACCTAGCTTGTCTGGCATTGAGCTTTGGTTGGTCGAACAGATATCACAATCCACAATGGTCTATCATAAGTACGAATTTCCTTCCCGGGAGGTATTGTCTCCACATTTTTAAGGCATGCACTATGGCGGCCAGCTCTAGATCATGGGTCACATAGTTGACTTCGTGCTCATTCAATTTTCGGGATTCATGGCAGACTACACTTCCTCCTTGCATAAGGAATCCTTTGAGCTTTTCCTTACAGGCATCTGTGCACACAAGGAAGTCATTTTCGGGATCAACGATCTTCAGCATGAGTGCATGGGTCAGAAGGTGTTTTAGGGATTGAAATCTTTCTTCACATTCTTGTGTCCACGTGAATTTAGCTCCCTTCTTCTGGAGGGCAGTGATTGGACAACCAATCTTAGAGAATCCTTTTATAAATCTCCTATAGTATCCTGCTAAGCCCATGAAGGATCTAATATCTGAAATGTCCTTTGGGGTAGGCCATTCCATGATAGACCTGATCTTGTCAGGATCTACTGCTACTCCCTCTTCAGATATGACATGGCCCAAGTAATGTATTTGCTTCTAGAAAAAGTCACACTTGCTAAATTTGGCATAGAGATGATGTTCTCTAAGTACTTGAAGCACAAGTCTAAGATGTTCCTCATGTTCTTCTCTATTCTTGGAGTAAATTAATATATTGTCAATAAAAACTAGTACAAATTTGTCTAAAAATTTGCTGAGCACATTGTTCATCAAGCACATAAAAGTGGCAGGGGCATTGGTCAATCGAAATTGTACTACTACAAACTCATAGTGACCATATCTCGTCCTAAAGGAAGTTTTGTGGATGTCTTCACCCTTGATTCGGATTTGATGGTATCCAGATCTCAAGTCAATCTTTGAGAAGATGGAAGCACCTCCCAATTGATCAAACAGGTCATCGATCCGGGGTAAGGGGTACTTGTTCTTTATGGTTACCTTATTGAGTTGTTTATAATCTATGCACAGTCGGAGGGTACCATCTTTCTTTTTCACAAAAAGGATTGGTGCTCCCCATGGAGACACGCTGGGATGGATATAGCCTCTGTCCATCATTTCTTTTAGTTGTAATTTAAGCTCAACTAGATCAGGTGTGCTCATCCTGTAGGGTGTCCTAGACACTGGCACTGCTCCTGGTGCAAGTTCTATCGAGAAGTCAATGTGTCTTCTTGGAGGTAAACCTGGTACCTCTTCTGAAAATACATCCCTATATTCTCTTAGTGTGGGGTGGTCTTCGAGGCTTGGTCTTTCATCTTCAACTGATTCCAACACCTATATCGCATATAGTGGGCATCCCTTTCTGCAATACATTCTCATTTGAAGGGTTGATATTCATCTCACCGAGATAGGTTTTTGGATCCCTTGAAGGGTTATCCTTTTTCCTTCTTCACTTACACATTCTAAGGTTTTATGGTAACAGTCCAGCCTGGCTTTATATGTGGCTAGTCAGTCCATACCAATCAATAGGTCATACGATCCTAGGGGTAATACGTTAAGGGTTGCTTGGGTGGGGAATTCACCATAGTGAATTGGCAGGATGGTATGACCTCCATTACCTTTCTTTTGGTGCCGGTGGCTAACTGTACCAACCATGTCTTGGCATGTTTATGTGGATGTAATTTACACTTATCAACAACCTTAGGGGCTATATAACTCAAATTTGAACCAGGGTCAATTAGAATAGACACTAGATGGTTGGTGATCATACCTTCCATCTCCACCACTGAAGCTTGGTGGTCAACTTGTTTATTATCCAATGCTGCATAAATTTGTGGCACGCTCCTGTCCACATCATTGATGTTGGTAGCTTCTTGAATGTTGTAAATTCTTCGACTGTTCTTCTCCACAACCCCAACATTTCAAGGGTTCTTTCTTCAGGTTATCAATCTTCCCTGGGGTAGATCCAAAGGTTTATTCCTGCTTTGGGAGGGGAAATTCTGTTGGTGTGCACTTCGGGTTGGGAAGCTCATGATTGAGTCTGTTTTATAGTTTTTAAATCTTGGGGATTTAAACCCCTTTTTTCTGGAATCCTGAACTACTCTTATGCTTCTAGCCTTCACGAGGTTATGTCCGATGCCTAAGCTGTTCATAACAATATCTTGCCTTTCAGATAGTATCTTCTAGGGTCTTTGGCTCATCGAATTCAATCCTGCTTTGATAGTCCTTAGGTAGTCCACTGAAGAATCGTTGCACCTTTGCCTTTTCTGCTTTTATATAGGGTACGTACCTCAGCAATTCAAGGAATCTGCTAACATATTCCTCAATGGTGTGTTGCCCCAGCTTGAATTCATAGAATTCTTTAGTCTTTTCGTCGAAATACTTTTCCGACAGACACTTCTTCCTTAATTATTTCTCAACCGTTCCCAAGATAGGTCTTCTTCGTGAATCCCTTTTATGTTCTTAAGGTCTTCCCACCAAATGGAAGCCTTCCCATTCAGGTTGAAAGTGGCTACTCAGACCTTCAAATTTTTCGAGAAGTCATGGACTCTGAAATACTTCTTTAGTCCAAGCAACTAGGCCTCCGCTTCCTCTCCCTTCTTTATTTCACCGTCGAAAGAGGGTGGTTTGGCCTTCTTGAATTCTTCGAGATTATGATTTTTGGAACGATTTTGCTTCTTTCGTTTTCTTCAAGAATAAAAACTAGTTCTTCTACTAGAAGATCCCTCTGAGTCGCTAGTTTCCTTTCCAAAGGAATCGTCCAAAACTTGTCCCTTATCTCTGGGGTGAACCTTTCTCGAGGTGCTCCTCCCAGTGTGGCCACTTAAAGGACCACGTTTTCGTATCCTAGGTGGGCTTCAACTTTTCTTTGTCTATCGTTGGTCCGCGTGACTGGTGTTAGGTCCATGCTACAATTGTCTTTGTATGTTGGATAAGCTCTGTAGCAAGACTGCATTAATTTCCGTTTGCTTCTCTTGCTCTTTTATCAACCTCTCGTTGTCCACCTTACAGCTCTGTAGTTCGACCATGAGGCTTCTCACAGTCTCAGCTAGATCTGGAGGGGTTTCTACCACTCTCTTTTGGTCAGACTCTTCGTCTCTATTGTGGGAGCCATCCCCCACTTCATGGTGCGCCACCATTCCATGCGTTTGCAGTTTCCCGTGGTTGATCGTCTGCTTGTTGTGCAAGAAAAACACTTGTTGTTAGTCAACATTATATTCCTTCACAATCAGAACATAATTCATATATATATATATATATATATATATATTTTTTTTTTTTTTCAAATGCATACACACAATAGGAAATTTTCATTCTTAACTTTGGATTTTGATAAAGGGGGTTAAGGTAGAGGGTTACTTCTTTTAAGAGTACTTCCCATGGATTTTATGTGCAACTCGTTCATGAGCCCAAGTAGGCCAAGTGTTGTAACCATGCTCTGATACCAATTTGCCACACACCCACTACGACAACTAAGATTTTTTTATTTTTTTTTTAACATCTTTTCTTTGAGGAACAAAATCCCCGAATTACTATGGGGCCTAGTGAAGGCCTTCCCTTCCCTTATCCTCCCCCATGTGATTGTTGGCTATGACCACAGGCCTTACCAAAAAGGTGCTTCCAGCTTTTGCGATTCGGAGAATTGTGATGCAAGCGTTCCCCTGTTCTTTGTCTTTCGAAATGTCGAAACCTGAAAGGGTCTAACAGATCCTTAGCTCCTCCCTTGGGTCGCTTTTCATACGACCGGTCCTATGGCCTGGTGCTAGTCCTCTAAATGATTTCGAGGTTTCGCGATTTGGGAAATCGCGATGCAAGTGTTCCTCCTTTCCCTTTCAAATCCCCGAAACTCGAAAGCCTGGTATCATCTGGATCTATGGTCCAGATCGTTGACTTGATCAACGGCCCGAATTAAATCCCGACATTCTACCTTTCGGGATTTTGGCGGGGTCTTCACTCCTATTTCCCGATCTTCAGAACCATAGCGGCATTATATCTTCGCCACGTGTCCCTACAAATGGACGGTCCAGATTCTTTCGGGACTCCTCCTTCCTGCCATAAGACCTTTTCCGGTGACCTAGGGCTCATCCACAGAGCGCGTCGGGATTTCGTGTACCGGAATTTCGCGACTTGCGAAAATGAAGGGTCTTACCCTTGGGTTTCGCGAGTGCCAAAACGCCGAAAACCATTCACGCTTAAGCCGATTCGGGATTTCGCATACCGGGATTTCGTGACTGGCGAATATGAGGGAACTTGTCCTTGGGTTTCTCGAGTGCCGAAACGCCGAAAACCCATTCACGCTAAAATTGATTCGGGATTTCACATACCAGGATTTCATGATTGGCGAAGACGAAGGGTCTTGCCCTTGGGTTTCCCGGGTGACGAAATGCCGAAACCCATTCACGCTTAAGCCGATTCGGGATTTTTCATACCGGGATTTCATGACTGGCGAATACGAGGGAACTTGCCCTTGGGTTTCTTGAGTGCCGAAATGCCGAAACCCATTCACGCTTAAGCCGATTCGAGATTTCGCATACCGGGATTTTGCAACTGGCGAATACAAGGGAACTTTCCCTTGAGTTTCCCAGGTGCCGAAACGTCGAAATGCCGAAAACCTGAGGAAACCACTCTCTCTTGTACAAGGTTTCCAGACTTAGATCACAAAATCCTTCAACGGGTTCTTGGGTAATTATCCCTAGGCTTGGTGACATGACCGAAAGGCCTTCCTAAATTACTGAGCTATGAACTCTGTGACAGGGGTGAAGTAAGCTCGTATGTTTACTAAAACAATAGTCCTTTCAAGGAACTCACTCTGGTTCTGGAATGCGAGGGAACTTCCTGGAGGGAGGTGCCTTTGAGAAATCAAACCAGGGCATAGAGTGAGTCAAATAAGTGGGACAAATCTCAAGGGAACAGACTCGTAATCTGAACTTATTCATTCTATACATAAACCAATTATGGTCATATAAGTATAAGCATGCATCCATTATTTCTGATCAAAACACCAGCCAAACACTTCTATACAGAAATCATTTATGAGTGTACAAACATGAGCATGCATCCATTATATTCAATTCAAGATATGAGATATAAACACTTATAAAAAAAACACCAGGTTTGACGCGACTGCTGAGAGGGGTGCTCATTTCCACCCGACCGTAGGCTCAGTGACTTCAAACGGATTTACCACTAGCCACCCCCGAGCTAGACCATGATGCTCGAGATTCAGTCTCCTACTTTTGGCTCAACGGAAGTCAAGGACGAAGGTTAATCTCCTTCTCCTCTATTCAGAACTCCTTGTATTTCTCGAGTTTCTCTCGGTTCTCTTCCGCGATCTTTGTTGCACGTGCTCTTCCCTCCTTTCCTCCTTTACCACACTTCCTCTCTTGCCTTTTTCTCTGCAAGATTGCATGTGGTGTGAATTTCCCCATCCATGGTCAGATATGGGGGCTGTTACGGATGGGTGGTTCACCCCCATCCCCTCATTAACTCTTGAGGAGCCTCCCCACCTACCTATCTGATGGGAAATCCATTCCAGGGTCAGAGAGCTACTTTGATCTTTGAGCAAGTAAAAACCAGTACGATACTGGCCCGGTGGAAGTTAGCGCAACCATTCCAGGTCCCTTCCACCACCTCTCATTTGCCATCGTGGTCTCTTTTAACACATCCCCCTCCCAACAGTCATGCAACACATAATCATAACATCATTTACATTCATTGACCTTCTATACAAAGGTCCGTCAAATCAAACATTCACATCTTTTGTGTTTGCCATAGTTCTTGGCAAATATAGTTATTTTTACAGACTGGGGGAAAAAAGGTGTTATAGAAGACCATGCAGTTGGAGAGTTCTGATAGAGCACAAATGTGCACGAACCATGTGTCTAAAAGAATTATCCTATTGTGGGGTGAAATCTTGCTCTCAAAGGGTGCGATTAGGCTGGTTTTGACACCTGCACATGCAAACAAGTAAGAAAGACAACTCTAATAGCCTAATTGGGGAGAATTTTGATTCAAGTCCCCAATATGGTCGCCAATCTATTGGGTTCCTTTTGTCACAAGGGTGAACAAAAGAAGATCCCTTAGCTATCTAGTTAGGTTATCCAGAAAGCACAACAAAGAGTTAGTTGGTTAGTGGCTCAACTAACATAAAGGAACAAGAAATAAACAACAATGAAATAAATTTAAACTAAGCAAGTAATAATTGAAATTAATGCACAAAGAAAACACAAGAGATATATACCAAGTAAATTGATCTTCGAATTGATACTCCTTGGAGAAATATGAAAACTTATGAGTCCCCAAGTACAAAGTATTATTTCTACTATCAACGACTAACAAAGGAAAATGGTGAAGAAAAGAGTGATGGAATACTCAAGAGGAGAGAGTCCTAACACTTGCTATGGATGCCCAAAATATTTCTAAGAGGAAGATGGTTTCTCAATGCTAAAAATGAGCAACATAACAATACTCAAATGCTTCCCCTTTTTTCCATTCAATGGCCCTTTATTTATAGGAGGATGGCAAGTTTTTTCTTAGCCAGTTCCAAATGTGAATGGGAGGCCCTTTGAGGTACTTCCCATCCTTTTCAATGATCCCAAGGAAAAATTTCAGGGTGATTTTGGGTATGGAGGATATCCCATTCATCCCAAAAGTGGTTGAGGCCCAACCAAACTCATCAATGCGTCGTTTTTATGTCCACCTGGGTCTTTTGATTGTCAGACATGCATTTCACACACTGTGCATGTTGTACACCATGTTTGCTCGCACAGATGTGAGCATGCTGCTTTGGCTGAATGTGCACGGATTTCTAAAACCACTTTTACATAGTTTAATGATTATCTTTCCAAACTAAGTGCAATCCTTCCATGAATATTGGTAGTATGTTGTGTTTGTGTTAACTATTTCTTCATCTATTGTCTATATTTGTGGTGAGCCATTTTCTGGTGACAACAGTTACCATCGCAGATGTTCTACTTCAAAAGAATGATCAACGTGAAGAGAAACCTATATATTTTATGATTAAAGTTATCTAAGGTTCAAGAATATGATTTGGAAATCAAACCCACTAGGTTAGTTAAGGGCCAAGGATTATCCTAGATGATGGAAGACGAAAATGAAATTTCCCTTGGAATGAAAGAAGATCCTTTCCATATGATATCAACAATATTGGAATAATTTGAACATCAAGATGATGTACATATAATTTATTACCTTAAGAGTCTTACAAATCCGAACTACCTAACAGATCATAAAATAAGAGTGTTAAGATTAAACGCCTCCAAAGTTTTGCTTTATCAACGGAGCCCTTAAATGGAGAAATATGGATGGAATGATTCTCAGATGTGTAGACCCTGACCCTGAGGAATATAATAAATTAGGAGATGAGTTTCATAAGGGGTTATGTGGTGGACATCATTCAGCAAGAACCACCACTCATAAGATTTTAAGAGGTGGTTACTCTTGGCCAACTATAGTTTTAGATGTCCACAAGTTTGTAAGATCGAGCCATCCTTGTTAGCTCTCCAAAGGAAAACGAGAGTTAGCATCCCTTCCTTTGTAGCTAGTGATAATGGAAGTGTCATTCCAACAATGAGACCTTGATTTTATAGAAGAATTTAAAGACAATTTTATTAATGGTTATCAATGGATTCTCACAGCTACGAATTACTTCACGAAATGGATCTAAGCCATCAAAATCACTTGATGATGACACACCAGGTGGTCACACACCAACCTTTATTATGACTAAATTTTTTAATGTCTCCTCATTATAGCTATTCATTTCAAAATGCCCACATATATATATATATATATATAATGCCCATGGTTCCATCAATCTATTGAGATTCGACCAATACGACAACGACCAATACGACAACTTGTTGTAGGGAAGGAAACTAATTCTTTATAATGTTTCGTGAGAATTTTTTTTTCAGAAATCCGTCCGTGAAAATAATATCCAATTAAGATGATAAAGAATGCACGTCACACTAGTAGAGAAAATGCACAGCGCCTCTTTTGGGCCCACACGCGCCTAGAGAGGCCCACACGCGCGTGACTGTGACTGTGACTGTTTGGGCCCACACGCGCCTACCAGAATAAATTAAAATATATCATCATGTATTATTTTAGAAAATCCTTCGTTTTTGCTACTACCAAAATAAATTAAGAAATATTCCCGTGTTTCATCTTAAACTGCTTTCATTATTATAGAAAAATCGAAAATAAATTAAGAAAAATAGTATCATGTTTCACGGCAAAAGTTTTTGTTATTATAGAAAACCCTTCCTTCTTTTTTAAGCAAGATAACAATTATAACAAATTAATTTTTAAAAATTATATATTTGTGTGGTGTGATTGTTTTGGCACACGCGCGTTACCCAAATAAATTAAAAAGTATCATCATGTTTCATTATTATGGAAAATCATTCCATCTTATTTAAGCAAGATAACAATTATTAATTTTTATAAATTATATATTTTATTAATAAATAATTAAATATATTTTTTAAAATAATATTGAATATAAACTACATCAATTTGGAATAAAAAAATGAATAAGGCTTACTCTTTCTAACAGATGATGAAAGAGATCTTTTAGTTTTATTCCCAATGTTATTGATTCAATTTATTATAATAATAATAATAATCTATTTATAACAATTTCTCTATATCGTTCTCAATGTTATATTATCAATATAGACATGGTAAATATTTAAAATATTTTTGTCCCAGATTTAATTTTATGTTTTTAATTTTATAGTAATAAGTAAAATTTATATTAAGAAAAGTTAAGAATGATGTTATATTAAGAAAAGTTAAAAATAATTAAATGATGATAGTTTCAATGATATATTGTGTGTTTTAAGTCATTTTTACACTCTTATATGTTATATTAAATAATTTAAAGGAAAAACGATATAATTTTCACTTCACCAAGTTATAATTAAAGATTTAAAATATCCAAGCATACCTTATAAACTCGAATTGTAGGATATTACCAAGTTGTACAAATTTGACAAATTTGGGTCATCATTTCATAATGTTTATTGCTCATAGTGATAACATGAGAAAACTTTTGCATGAGTAGTTTGGTCATCTAAACTATCGCCCATTATAGAAGCTATGAAAACAAAATATGGGGACCAGTCTCCTCTTGTTTCTTTCAGAGGTAGTGTATGTTTCGACTATGTTCTCAAAAAAATCATCAAGATAGTTTTGACCAAAGTGCCTCTTGGAATACATAAACCCCCTTGCAACTTGTGCATAATGTTTTATGTGGTTTGGTCGTTTTTTATTATTTCTCTAGGTTTAAGTACTTCTTAAATTTCATTGATGAATTCTCAAAACACACTTGGTTTTATTTCTTAAAACTAGGGATGATTTTAAGGATGGAAATTTATTTTAAAATGTAGAAACCTTGGCGAATCTTACTAATCCTTTATATGCCAACTATAAATGACTAGCCATATTTTTGTAAAAATATTCAAATTTCTAAGGATTTTATATAGATTTTATAAAATTTTGGCTATTTTTAAGGTAAAATAATTTTATCCTATAGAATTTGGGTGAATTAATTTAAAATAGCGAACCTCATTTTTTGAAAAACCATGGAAAATTAGCCCATGAGCGAAATTTAGCCCCTAAAATCATCACTGCTTAAAACTTGAGAGTGAGTTTTTTGACATGTGGTATAGTTCCTTTTGATTCTTTCTCTAGGTTCAAGTACTTCTTAAATTTCATTGATGAGTTCTGCAAACACACTTAGTTTTATTTCTTAAAATTTAAGAGTGAATTTTTTGACATTTGTTTGGCCTACGGTCCTTGTGGAAAACAATGTAGATATCATCTTAAGGGTATGTGCAAGCTAATGATGGTCTCTCATGACATGTTAGTGGCAATCAAAACATGGAAAAATAGCGATATGTTAACTTGGAGGGATTATTCAAGGTATTTTTACAATGGATTTGAATATGGTGCAAGAAGATGAAATGTAGGAAAATGAATTAGCTTTCCGAATATACAACTTTTATTCATATAAATTGTGCATAACTATGTGATTTTTATTTTTTTAAGTGGTATGTTATTTTTCCAGCAAAATATAAAGTATATGTTTTTGTTCGTGCATGTGTTGAGTACCTTAACGATGGAATTTCATTCCAAAAACTTGTATAATCCTAATCCTAGAGAACTCTTTTTTATAGTGTTATGTATTTTTTTGAAATTTGTAATATTAATTTTGTATTTTTTTTTGAAATTATGAAAGTCAAATTATCTTTGAAATTACAATGCCTTTTGTTCGTGCAGGGTAAGAGGGTCTTAACATGATCAAAATAATTTTTTTTTCTTAGATCATAGATATCGATCTCCTCTAGTGCAGCATATAAATCATTTTAGAAATGGTTAAGTCGACAAAAAGTTATAGCAAAAATAGGAGAGGTATGTATTCTAGCATTTTGATATATGCGAAGACAAAAATAGATTAAAAATAGTAAACAATATGAATTTTTAAAAATAACTATATATTTGGAATCTCCATAGTCAACTCTATCTATGTATTAGTTTCGTCAACAACTAAATTATGTAGCCTATATAAAAATAATTTCAAAAACAAAAATATAGAGAGGTATTCACAAAAATGAAGGTTCTATTAATTTGCAAATTGAACCACTAGGTTTGTCATCCCGAACCTAAATCTAAGACAACCAAGTCAGCATACATGCATGCTAAAGTTGTCAATCCCACCCCAAAAAAATTAAATTCAAAATAATGTGCACACGTTCTTAATAACACCCAGGCGTACACGTTCCTTATAGCGCACACACACTCTAGGAACGTGCACACGCTCTTAAATCCTATTTCTTATTTTATGCTCTTGTTGGCAGCCAATTCATTCTTTTTGATTACCCTAAGAAAAGCTGCCTACACCTAATTGTCTTCTAAACGACAAATCATTGTCGCATTTTGCATCTAGATATTTGTTTCATTTTGCGACAATTACAAGTTGGTTTCGATTCAGTTTTCACAACTGAAAGTGTGAAAACCCCTCCATCGTTGTTTGGACTGTCGCTGTCTTTTATTGATTTTCTGAAAGACACTTGACCATTGGTTTATCGCATGACTGCAAAAGATTCTTTCAAACTTATGTCCTTTGGCCTACTCTTACCTTGATTGCGCATTTGGATCTATTTGATTGATAAGCCATTGAGCATGAAGACTTACTTGTTACATTTGATTCTATAAAGGTCATGATTGATTTTGGTCTTATATGCTTTGATCCTTATTGCTATGAGCTCTGGACTTATTGATTATATGATATTTTTGGTTGCAATGTTCTAAAAACTTCGAAATATAAACATTTGAATGTGCAACAAATGCAATGGTAATATTATAAGTTTCATTTGATATGAAATGAAAATGGTTAGGGTTTCACAAAGGCGCATTGATTAATCTTTTGGATTTCAATTCTATAGTTTGAATCGTTGCTTGGTGCATTGTTTTGTGAGTTTGATTTTACATTGAACGATCATAGTTTCAAACTATACATTGGCACGATTGGATTAACATTGTTTTAATACGTTTGATTGATACGATGGATCGTCGATTAATGTTGGATTTCATGTTGGATTGAACTATACACTTGGCACATGAATATAACATTTGGTGTTGATTCTACATTTGATGGATGGCACGTTGATATGGTTGTGCATCGATTTGGGTTGGTCGATTAATGTGTTGATTACTGATGGAACAATGCTGTACCCAGTCATTAATACACTGCATGGCGGTGATAATCCCACCACCTTCGCACGCATTACATTGATTCATTCCCCTTTGAGTGCTTGCAGCTGTTAAGCCCCGTTGTCTTCCTCCTGTGCATTGTTTTGTTTAATTCAAACCCTACTATGCACAGAAACTATGGCTCCTATCGTAAGGGCCGAGCCCAACGGGTGCCAAGCACTGCTAATGTTTGATGGCGCTTATAGCGACCTGGAGGAATTTGGGTGTCTCCCGTTTATAAGGAAATTTGATGGTTATAGTCCTATCGTGGCTCGACAATTTGCATTATCATTCGATGGCTACTGAGCCAAAGTTGGAGATGTGCAACTTGAAATCAATGAATAGTTTCTTAGCTCGGTAACCAGCCTACCTGTTACGGGACAGAAGTGGTCGAAGAGTTGCAAGGTGGATGATGTCCCATGAACATTGTTGTTCCAATCTCGAACAGTGAAATTCTGCGACAAAGGATTGCTTGCAAAAATGCTAAAACCACGCTGGCATGACCTCCTAATGATAATCAAGCAATTCATTAATTGCGAGGGCAGGTACAGGTTCATTTTCCTGTTTCATCTTTGTCTATTGATGGTTTTTATGGGTTTCGAACTTAGTATGCCCCACTACCTACATAGAAGTTTGTTCAAGATGGCCAAAAGGTACAATCATAACCAAGCTGATACCAGCCTCTTCCATTTGGGGTTGTTTAAAATGATTATGGTTTATGAGTTGGGGTTATGTCGTGATTGTTGGGATGATTTTCTCAATCGGAATGGATTTGAAGAATCAAACCCTCTGCAGGTCGATAAACCTATGGTAACCGAAACCCAACCTTGTCCCCCTGTGCCTTACAGCGTTTTTCTACCCAAACCTCTACCCGACCCACCTACGAATTTGCCTATGGCTGTGACTAAACAGGTTGAAATTGATAAGCCCGCAACCAAAAATCCTAAAGCTAAAACTAATTATAAAGGCAAGAAAAATGCTAGGTTAATATCTCGCATGGCGAGAAATAAACCCAAACCCCCTGCCAAATCAGAGCCTATCATGGTCAGCGAAGACTCTGACTCGGAGATTGAACGTTTTCTCGCCAACGAGTATCCTTACTCAGAAGGTTTATGTGACAAACCTCCTTATGAATTTGTCAAGAATTTGCCACCCTGTCTGTGGGATGATCCTAATTTTTCTGGTATTAGACTACCTCAAGGAACCCTCGGTGAATCATCGAAACCCCCTTCTGCTCAACCTGTTGTTCCACCTTGCGATCAGTGTGGGTTATGGTTGGAGAGATACTACTTGGATGTGCCGATGTTGCAATCCAGAATCCATGATTTGGAAAACCAAGTGGCAAAGCTCACTAGTCTTAATGCGAAGGTGGAACCCTCTGACAAGAAACAACGAACCACTGGTTCAATTTTGTTCAAGAATGTCGAGTCAGCCACGACAATCGTCAATTCCAAATTGGCGTAGCCTCAGCAATCTCGCTGGTATAACTTCCACCCATTTATATGGCATGATCATAAATTTTGTGTACATTGTTGACCTACTCTGTCATGCATTTGTTGTATATAAGTTTTGATTATTAGATTTTGGATTGGTTTTGATTAGATTTAATTTGATTGATCATGATTTGATTTGAATACTCTGTTATTAAGGATTGTTGATATCATTTCTATTTTTGGAACACAGTCAATATCTCTGTTCGATTTGGTTATATCTTGTACGATATGATGGGCAAATTGGTTAGTTGTTGTAATTGTATATTCTATGCTCGGACCAATTCGTATATCATTTGTTACATAATCAAATTTCGAATGGATATGAATAGTGGCTGTTACGATTTGAGCTGCATTCGATTGTAACAAATATATCGTTTGATTTCGATTTGGGGAATGAAATTAATCGTATCCAGTCTTATGATTTGTGTCTATAATTAAACTCAGCCATATTCATTTCGGTTATTTACCCAGTTTATATTATGGATTCTGTTGACTCTGTCAAGACCCTGTCGGTTGACTGTGTGGTGATCAATAACGAAATGCATTTGATTTTTATTCATTCAGTCTGATTCCATTCTAAAACGATTTACCTATCTTTGCGTTTATTTGAACGATATCGATTTATTGCTATGACTATAATGAGTTAACGATGGTTATGATCATTGTTTTTGTCATGTCTGTTCACCATGCGATACTCAGCAACCGTATTCTATAACAAATTCTAATGGATATGTTCTGTTTTGATTGTAATTGCAATAGCCTGTCCATTTTGACAATTGAATAAAACGATATGAATTTCACACAGCTGTAACTAATCGATTGTGATAAAGATCGATTATTACTATATCTATTTTGGATTACATCATACGATTGGCTTGTAATTGCATTTGGATAAGAAACAATATGATTATTATTTGCCCCGATTTCATGGTTACTAAAAACAGAGCATTCTTTACTCTGTTCCGATTGCATGTATTTTGATATGATTTGATTTAAATGATAATTTCACTTGAGTTATGAGTAATTCATTTTGAGGATTATTAAAAGATGATTCGATTTTATTTTATTTCATTAAGATCTGGTCCTGTTTACTATTTTTGACTAGCTACAGAATCAGATGATTCTGTAGCTAAGTCTATGGAGTTGATTTTTTATTGTTTTCTTAATAAAATATCCTTCTAATTTGATTCTTGTGTTCTATTGCAGGCAAATTCGAATGGGCAATAGATATGCTGAGCAGTTAGGGGATGATCTACAGATTTTACTTGCATTTTATTTCCTTAGTTTAGGTGATTTTGGGATATCTCCCAGATTGTGTAAAACTATTTGCTATTATTCACAAGGATGTTTTACCTTGTGAGAAACCTATATAAACCTATGGTTTTTGTAATAATGTTCATCCTCAGTTGTGGGAGAACAAGGATATAGAGTTCTGATATAGACTGGAGCAGAATTGATGTTTTGTCATAGCTTTAGCTTCTCAATATATCAACATTTTGTTTCAAGTTCTGTATATCACTTTGTTTATGGTTTATGATTACTTTAGCTATCTAAATCAAATTCAAATGATATAATTTTATTATTGTTATCTATATCTTGTCTCTTCCAAATCGATAAAAGACATAACAGTTACTAATTCATTTTGTGAATGATAGCTTTGTCTTCTTCATAGATTGAATTGTTATATATAAGTTTCTTGCATAATAGGTTTCCCTTATTGCAGGAGTTTATAATCATAAGATTGTTATGATCTCTTTTATGTCTTGTTTGTCCTATAAAAACACTTCAAGAGGCAGCACATCAAATCGTTTATGAAAAGCTTAAGGACTAAACGGTGTGAATTTCTTCCTCCGACCAGCTTAGAAGTCATCATACACAAGGCAGACTTGGAGCGTTTCCAGGTCAATTAGTTTATTTTTACTATTTTCATTAAGTAGTTTAATATAGATACAATCTTAATTATATTTGTATTAGATTGTTTAATTTCAGTAAAATATAGTGGATTGTTTAATTTCAGTAATGTTTATTCCTTTTCATAAAATATAAAAATTAAAAAGAGATCCTTGGTTGTCTTAGGGCAGTAATCAATTGAGTTTTACAGGTTTTAATCAAATCTGTAGGTTGTTAATAGTGTACATTTGTAAATAAGTAATATTACATCTGATAATTAGATAGTTGATTTGAGTTATTATAATAATAAGTAGATTGTATATAATAATTAGAATAGTTGTATTTAGTTCTAGTTTATTTAGTAGTTTGTTTTAATTAGATTAGTGTAATATTAGTTTGTTTGTTTTAGTTAATTAGTTTAATTTCTTTTATTTAGTTAGTTAGTTTGTTTTAGTTGATTTTAGTTTGTTTTATTAGTTTCTAGTTTC
>JASDQU010201889.1:2241-17703 GCA_032191745.1 Picea mariana | reverse complement strand
TTGTTATTAATGAAATGAAGTCTTATTTCCGCTGCATCTCTGTGTTTATGTGTATTTCTGTATTTCATTGTGTTCCTACATAAATCCGAATCAGTAACATAGGTGATCTCGTATGGCCCTAGCCAATGTGTTCTAAACTTCCCAGGATGCTTGATGAACTTGCTGTCATAAACCAGCACTAGGTCTCCTTGTCTAAATGACTTCTTCTTGATGTGTCTATCATGATAGGCCTTCTCTCTTTCCTTCTATACTTGTTGATGGAATCCTGCAATGAATATATCTTCCTCAAGTTCGACCAACTTTGCAAGTCTCTCTTGAACAACTCAAGTATCATCCATACCCGTAAAGGTAGCAATTCACAGGCTTGGTACCAAATATTCCATTGGAACAACAACTTCAACACCATAGACCAACTTAAAAGGGGTCTACATTGTTAGCTTCTTGCACGTGGTTATATAAGCCCATAATACTGTTGGTACTCTTAAATCCCAATCATCCCTATTTACGCAGCATATCTCGGTTAGTGTTGTTTCCAAAATCTTGTTGAATACTTCAACTGTGCCATTTTCTTGAGGGTGGTATGGTGTGCTCTTCTGATGGTGGACTGTAAATTCTTCTGTAAACTCTTCTGATGGCTTCAACTGTTTTATTTATGAAATGTGCTCCTTGATCACTCATGAGGATCTTTGGGAATCCAAACCTGGCTATGATGTCATCAAATATGAAGTGTGCGGCTGTAGCTGCACTACAGTGTTGGACAACTCAGAGGGGGGAGGGTGAATCAGTTGTTACTGTGCTTAAACAATTATGCTTCTTTTTTTTAAACTCTTTACAGAAACACTGAAGGGCAATCACAATAGTGTAGGGAAGTAAGCAATAGCATATTTAGCATCAGTCACACACATGTGATATGCAGAGACAGATATTTCCTAAGGAAACCCATAAAGGGTAAAAACCTCTTTTTCTTTATATGATAAGTAATAGTTACATTCTTTACATTACCATACATATGAGCACCAACTCATAATGAGGATACAACCTCTGTTTTGCAAGATGCTACTTGCTAAGAGAACCAACTCTCTATTTTCTCTAGCACCCACTAGAAGGAAGCACCAACTCCCTGGTTTCTCTAGCACCAACTAGAAGGAAGCACCAACTCCCTGGTTTCTTTAGCACCAACTAGAAGGAAGAACCAACTTCCAATCATACAGGAACCAACATGTATAACAGAGAACAAGAGTTCTCCCTTGCACCACCCCGCCACCCTGGTTTCTCTGGCTGCAACTAGATGGAAGCTACAACTCCCTGTGTTAAAGCACCCACTTGAACCTCTGAGGACAACAGTCCTCCCTAGCACCTCCCAACCTCCCTGAAATATAAATCTTTGCTACTGAAACTTATTACAGTGATATAATGTTCAACAATGGCTTACCAGACTCATCACTATTCTGTTGCATTTGGTTGCTCTGTCTGCCTCACTGCCTTCCTGCACACATGACTTGCGCTATTTGTTCTTCTGCTTTTTATGCTCTGTGCACCATGTCCATTCACTGCACAAATCCTCTTCTGTTCAATTCAGCTGCTGCACTCTCCTCCTTCTTCACACATGAATCACCTTCAACAACAGCAACCACATCAAAAACCAACAGCAACAACCGCACCTTCTCTTCTTTGTACTGTGTATATATAGCTTCTATGCATCTTGTACATGAAATATTCACCATTCTCCTGCATGCTCATACCACGCCAATCTCCTCCACATCTCAAGTGCTCTGCGTGATCATCATCACGACTCTTCAACTTCTCTGGCAGTTCAAACCCTGTGTCTATCATCACTAGGTATTAAGTCGAGATTCCTTTTTCTCTCTGGCAGTTGAGACTCTTCATATTCTCTGTTACAGTCGAGCTCATCCTTTCTATTTTAGTTACGATCTCAAACCCTCATCCAGCTATCAATTTCCTCCATGAATCATCTTCATTCCACTGGTAGATTCCATGTGACTCTTTATCTCCTCTGGAAATCACACCGAAGTCTCTTCGCATCCTCTAGTAGAAACCATTAATGTTTTCTAGCAGTTTCACTGTGTCATGCAACAGTAGCCCTCCGATCTTGTTCAAATTCACCTGCACCGTTGGATTGATTCCATGGGATCTTGCATTCATTTCGGCATTTTGGCATTCGGCAATTCTGTGTTGAGTGTCTCGACACTTCATTTCACAATCTACGAAGATCTGATACAGAACTTTTCTACACTAGCTCCTTCCCCAATATGACTATGGTCATAACCAAGCGCCTATGCAAAAAGCGCTTTTCACAAATTCACGTTTTGTGAATCTAGAGATGAGGCATCTCGACTTTCCAA
Source organism: Picea mariana (assembly GCA_032191745.1). Taxonomy (NCBI): domain Eukaryota; kingdom Viridiplantae; phylum Streptophyta; class Pinopsida; order Pinales; family Pinaceae; genus Picea; species Picea mariana. The sequence goes on along the minus strand of JASDQU010201889.1, from coordinate 15,340 downwards.
GTCACGATCTCTGAAACCCCGAAATGGAGCTTATCTGGACTGACTCCTTCCCTTCTTGTGACCATGGGCTGTGACCACAGCCTTATGTATAAGGCGCTTTCGCAATTTTTCATTTCGTGAGTCTGGAGATGAGGCATCTCCACCCTCCAAGTCACAATCCCCGATACCCCAAAATGGTGTGGGATCAACGGTCTTGATCAACACTTGATCTGACGGTTCAGATCTTTTCGCAATTTCGCATATCGCGATTTCGACATTCTTGTTGCATTGTTTTCTTGTCTCTCTATGTCGCGATTCATGAAACTCCGATATGGAGTAAGTCTGTTGATGTCACATGTGTTAAATAAATGCCACGTGTCACCCTGATTCGTGACTTACATGTTCTTGGAATGTTGAATCAGTCTGACACTTGTCATTTCCTGGTTGTGCCACGTGTTCCTAGCTGACGTGGTTTGCTGACGTGAGTCGGATCGACGGTCCAGATGTGATCTTGATTTGACGGCTCAGATTACGTCGTGATTTTGTATATCATGAAATTAGGATTTCTGTGGATGATATTACTTGTCATCTCCAACTCTCAATCCCCGAAACTCTGACAGGGAGTCGGATCAATGGTCCACATAACCCCCTGAGATGGACAGTCCTCCTGCTTTCGGGATTTTGTGAGCCCTCTACTCCCTGCACTTTAAAGATCATGCAGGTTCTCCTCGATCCAACAGTGGTCAGACCCTGCGCTCAGATCTAATGCCTGAGATCTGTCCTCCTCTTCAGCGCACTCTTCTTGTCTATATTCAGATCTGATAACCCTCATTCTGTCGAGAATTTTGGATGGGATCCAACGATCATAAATGCTTCACAAACTTTACGGGACTTCATCATGCCTAATCAACGTTGCGTTTCCTTCGATCATTCGATCTTCCTGGACTTATCTTCTATTTGCCTATTGATCATTGCTGCTATACTCATCATGCCTAATCAATGTTGCATTGCCTTTGATCATTCGATCTTCTTGGACCTATCTTCTATTTGCCTGTTGATCATCACTGTTGTACTCAAGCCATCATCACTGTTGTACTTGCCAGCGTTTCCTTCGATCATTCGATCTTCCTGGACTTATCTTCTATTTTCCTATTGATCATCGGTGTTGTACTCAAGCCATCATCACTATTGTACTTTCCATCAATGACAAGCATATGCTGCCTGTTAAACATTTTCCAACATACAGTCCTTGACTGCTCTTGCTTTGACCCATCTGTTCAAGTACTCTATCGCAATGATGATGTATCATGCTCCTGTATTCTTTCCTGGTGGGTTTATAGGTCCAAGAAATTCAATGGCCCATTTCTCAAATGCTTGTAGGGTCAGTTGAGGTGCTAGCAGCATTTCATCTCTTATGGATGGTTTCCCAACCCTTTGGCATACATCGCAGGCTCTGGAATAGTCTTTAGCATCTCTGTGTAAGGTAGGCCACCAAAGGCCAGCTCTAAGAACCTTCTATGCAGTTTATTTACCTGCATAATGTTCTCTTGCGATGCCTTCATGAGATTTTGCAAGGATTAGTGGTCGTTCGGCCTCCATAACACATATTCGAAATATCTCATCCAGTCCCATCCTGTATAGATGTCCAACTATAAGTGATAAATCTGTAGCCCGCACTACTAGTTGTTTCTTCTGTGGAATTGTACACTCACTAGGTTCCATTCCTATTGACGGGAACTAGACTATGTCTATGAAGTGGTCATCGACTTTTCTAATAAATAGAAACTGTGCATCCGGTATTGTATCCTCTAAACTGGTGGGTTCTTCGCCATGTTCCAACCTCGACAAGTGGTCAGGACCCTTGTTCATTCTTCCTGGCTTTACTATGATCGCAAAGTCATATTCTTGAAACAACAGAAGCCATATGCATATTCTCCCCCCCAACACTGGCTTGTTGACCAAGTACTTCAGCGTGGAGTGATGAGTAAACATTTTAAAGTGTCCTCCCAACAAATAGTGGTGAAATTTCTGCAGTGCGTACACCATAGCTAACCCCTCTCGCTCAGTGGTGGTGTATTTAATCTCAGCAGTTGATAGATTCCTGCTAGAAAAGGCTAACGGGTGGTCAATATATCCTTCTCTTGGTTGCACTAACACAGCTCCTAAAGCACTAGAAGACGCATTGACATGCACATGAAAATCCTTGGTCCAATCTGGAAACACTAAAATGGGCACAGTAACCATTTTCTATTTCAGTGTGTTGAAGCTCTGTTGACATTCTTCAGTCTAACTAAACTGACAATCCTTCTTCAACAGCTTCTCCATGGGCATTGTAATCTGAGCATATCCTTTAATGAACTTCCTGTAGTATTTTTTGTGTCCCAATGCAGTGTGCAACTGTTTAACTGTTGTAGGAGGGGGTAGATAAACTATAATGGTGATCTTGGATGGATCTACCAGTAATCCTTTCTTACATACAATATGTCCTAATAAAACCCCAAATGGTGAGAAGAAAATGCATTTCTTTAGATTCAAAGAAATTTGACACTGGCTACATTTATCCAACATTATCCTTAGACATTCAGTGTGATTCTTCAATAAACTAAAGACAATCCAATCATCAAAATATGCTTCTAAAAATTTGTACAAAAACTCCTTGAATGCTTCGAGAACAACCCTAGAAAATATGGCTGGGGCATTCTTCAATTTGAATAACATCATTTTATACTGATAGGATCCCCATTCTATTGCAAATGTATTCTTGTGGTGATCTTCCTTGGCAATCCAGATCTGATGGTATCTTGAAAATCCATCTGTAAAAGAATATACTTCATGGCCTCCCATGTTATCTAACACTTTTTCAGTGAATGGTGTAGGGAAGGGGTCATGTAAGAAGGAATCATTCAGCTTCCTAAGATCTACGTAGATCCTTATCATACTTTTTCTTCTTGTCTTCTTGTCTTGCACTACCATAGGGATTATCCACTCTGATTATTCCACGGGTTCTATAATCCCTGCTTCCAGCATTCTATTAATCTTAATATTCACTTTTTCCTTATATTTAGAGTTCAATCTGTAAGGTCTTTGTTTGACTGGTCTAGCATATGGTTTTAAATGGATCCTCATCTCACCCATAGGTCCTTTAATACCCTTCATATCAGTGAACTTGGTCAAAAACAAGTCCTGATACTCGTGCAACAACTTTGTAATCTTGTCAATGGTAGTTGTATCCCAACAATCTCGGACATTGGCAAGCTTTGGTGTCTCCTCTGTTCCAATATTGACTTTCTGTATCTTGATCGGTTATCCAATAAATGGTAACTCAACTCCTATCCCTTCCACATCTCTCTAGCCTTCTATTTCTGTGATGTTTACTTTCCTCGGATCATCATCTTCATCCGCATTAATGTTGTGATAGCCTTGCAATTTCTAGAGAGGTGCGGTCCATTCATCCTCTTCTTGTTCTAAGGGAAGGTTGGATACCTCCTCGAATACTTTCTGTCTCACAATCTATAATGCTTGGTCTACTGAAGGAAATTGACTTTCAAATAGGAATGTAGTTATAAAATTCTCAGTCATACCTTTACAATCTTTAGTGATGAGGCGCAACTATGCTTGAAGGTACTAGTTGATAGGTATTGTGTCCAGTGTGTCGATGAAGTTGTGTACCCATTCTTTTTGCGAGATGTGACTCCACACCTCTTCGCAGCTTCGCACATGGTCCTTTGGGTAGCTTCGATCTGTGTAACAAACTTCACAGACTTCTACCTATGCTGAGAATCGCGTTGTCATCAGAGTATAGTATTGTGTCCAGTCTGTGATATCACTTTTATGCCTCCCCCACCATCTCAATGGTGTGGCTTTCAGGGCCTCATCCATGGATAATAATCTATATTGTATTGGTACATTCTCCTCAAAGTTCGACACAAAGGTTTCAAAAGGATTCAAACCATCAAAGGTGAGTAAGTTACTTACTGTTGTGCCAATCCAGCAAATTTCTCTAGTTAGTCTAGCACATCTTCTTGTGGATACTTCGTACATATTATTCTGCCAGTTCTTCAGTGCTTCTTCTGAATCTAAGGAGCATGCGCTCTCACTTCGCCAGCTTAGATTCCCATCAGCTGTAGGATTAATGTAATCTTGTTGTCTGGCGGTTAGCTTGTAGATGTTTTCTAGTGCATATGTGTATTCTTCTTCTCTGATGGGCTCTGTGTATCATTGACCTTCATCGGGATCTAAAGGTGCAATGACCCTAAGACCATCACCTTCAAAATTCATACATCTCTTCTTTAAGTCAACAACAATAGAGTTATTGAAGGCCTAGTCAATTCCCAATAGCACGGGGTAGGGGAAATTGTCATAAACTATTTCAATTACCTCGAAATATGCAAATGTTCTTGCTTCGTCGATGTCCATAGGGACATGCTCCAATCGTCCAAATGGGCTGACAACTTGTTGATTATCCATCCTAATATTGATAGGGGAATAGATCAACTTTGGTTTTCCCATCTTTGCCCATTTTTTCTTTGTCATGACATTGACCTCCGACCCTAAGTCAAGGACCACATAGTCTATCTCATACTCTCCTATTTGAGCATTCAGATGTAATTCCTTATTTGTCCTCCTCTTCTTACCAATTTGGTGTACTACCCTATTCAGTAAGGGATCTATCTTTCATAGCTCATATTGTTTGATTAAATTCTGTAAATCGTGTACAACGCTTTCATTCCAAATCAACTTAATACAAGTATGTAAAAAGTCCATGAGCTTGCTTACCTCTTTTCCTTCTCTTAGTGATAAAGATTGATCAAATGCGTGAGGCATTCCATACTCTCTTACTTATGGTATTGTCTTTGATGAAGAACCTTTGTCTCCTCTAAATTATTTCCTAGCTTCCTCGAACATCTGTCTTTCTTTATTTGCATCAAAGGCTTGGGTCTTCTCTGTAGCTTTCCTGATTTCTGAATCTTCTGTAATATTCCCTTGGGTCAGTTTGTCTTCTCATGTAACAATGCCTCCTCTAGTTATAACAATGATTATGGGGTCTCCTCTGCGAGGTTCAGCATATATCAGTTGCACTTGCGGGTTCTGCTGAGGTCCTCATCTTTCTTGAAGCTTAGCTAGCAACACAGGACAATCTTTTATAACATGGTCAAATGAGTTGCAGTAGCTGCAAGTGGTACAAGGATTTTGACAATCCATTGAAAGGTGTCCTGGTTGTGCATAGTTATAACAGATGATCTATCCTCTTCCTCTGCTCATTCATCCTCTTCGTCCTCTTCCTCTGAATCCACTACGAGGATTGAAGTTTCCACTCCCAAGAGAGTTATACTGCGTAGTATTTCCTTCTTGTTGTACTTCGCCTTGGATCTTATATATGTCTCTTGACCTTTCATGCATGAGATCATAATCCCTACAATCTCTATCATCATGCCCTGCGGACTTATAGAATGTACAATAAAAATTTGTAGGTGTCTGAACATACTTTTGCATATAATAGCACTCACCAGTACGATGTATGTTTCTGCATACCTCGCACCAGGGTAAGGTGACTTGATTTCAAGGGATCGAGGATCCCAAAAAAAAGTATTCATTGAATAGAGGGCAGTGTTCCTTGTCATGGCCTTCTAATCTGCATCTAACATACCATATATCTTCTCTTTATATTTTCCCTTGTCTTTCTTCATATCTTCGACCTGTAGAGACAAACTAGTTAGTTGACTCAGGATCTGACTCATACCTGAGCTAGATTCTGCCATAGGGGATGATTCAAGCTTCATGGTGATCTCCAATACCTCATCCTATGAAGCAATCTTCTGTTGCATCAAGGGAACTCTGATGTGTGGTAGGAGGGCAGAAATGAACCATATTTTGTTTTGTTCATCCGAGATTTGAAAATTTAATCGACCTGTCAATGTTTTGAATCTATAATCGAATTCCCACATAGGTTCGACCACCTTCTGCTTGATCTCTTTCAGCTCTGTGATACATTGTGAATCCAACTTAGGTTTCTTGAATTCTGCAATCAACGCATTCTTGATCTGATTCAATGGCTTAGGTTGTGCAAGTCCTTGGACGAGTTTATGCACCAACTCAGTGCGCGATCTCTGAGAGTTGTATTGAACTGGGTTCTTTTGACATCTTCATCTATGACATTCTTAATGTTCCATATAGTTTCACAGAGAAACCAGTGTTGGTCAGGATCTTCAGATCCATCTCCCCTAAAGATAGGAAGTCTCATTTCATCTACCATAGATCTTCCTAAGATGCCTGACTGAATATGTGGTGGGATACTATGGACAGTGCTCTGGACGCTCTGGTGACTGGGATTACTCTGATTGCTTAATACTGAATCAACAGGAAGGATAATCATACTTGCTTCGATGGTATGCACAGTTTCTAAGCCTTCGAGTCCTCCTCGACGAAGCTCTTCAGCTTCCCCTTCCTCTACTCCAATGGGTTCTGAATGTTCTTTGTCTGTCAAATATTCTTCTTCTCCACTGTAGAAACCCTCCTCCCCATAGTTCTACTTAAACAAGTTCGCAATATGGGCTTCTCTGAACACTCTCCCACTGCGCGTATGTCCATCTTCTGTGTCACTATCGTTGTCCAAATTTTTGAACATTATCCTTTCCATATCCAACCAATCTATTGTATCTTCAATATGTTATTCTCATGCAACAACATCTTGAGTCTCAGCTTCAAGAATTGTAAAAATTTTCCTCTGGGTCCCTTAAAGAAATATCTCTCAGCTCGGTTGTATGACTCTACCCTGTCAACAACAAACTCTGTGATGTACCCTCTAATGGTACTATCGAACCAGTGATCTGCTACTTGTGATATGGTATTATCATCTTCCTTGACCTTCTTGATCAACTTCGACGTCCAAACTACAGGAAATCTAGATTGGATCTCAAATTGGGTATCGTCTAATCTAGCTAGCCACTCATATATCTCTTGATGGATTCCTCCAAAGAATATCTCGTGTATATCAGTAAAAATATACTTCTCCAACCAGTCCTCTAAACAAATATTAGGGTTCTTGTTCTAGGCTTCAGCAAAGTCCTTCTCTTGATCCTCTATCCACTTTTGAGTTTCTGTCTTCGATGGAAACCACCTTGACATTCCCTTAAAAAGATTCTTGTCTCGGCAATGGAACCATTTGTTGGCACAGGGGCAGACCCAGGGTTCAACTCCAAGATCGCACCTACAAGCCCTAAATACTAGCCCTTTTGGCAACACCTGTGAAGCAGATGCAGTCTCACTCGAAGAAATTATAAGGGGGTTGTAGGAAAGAGATGTCTACAACCAAGGGAATCTCAAGTGGATCTAACACAAGAACAACACAACATTCATATATCACTTATCAGCTTGATCTACTCCATGCACCTATTATATCTACCTTAGCAATGCAATAACAATATATTAAGAACAAATACAAAATACCAATCATACACAACACAAAATATGCGTGGTTCACCCTCTCTCTAGGTCTACATCCATAGAACTGTGTTATATTATATTGATGTAAAGCATACAGTTCTTATCTATGCTTTGAGATAGCATATCTTCTCTTCTTCTTCTATGATTCTCTCCCCTCCCTATGCACCCAGCTAGAAGGTTGATCTTCGCACCCAGCTGAAGATCTTACAATACCAGAAGGCTCTTGTACTCATCACTTCTCTCTCTCACAATATTCTTCTCTCGACCAACTCAATATCAATAGTAACAATAACAACACATCAATCCAAAGTACCAACCGAAAACACCCAACCCAACCTAGGCCCTTTAGACCTCTATTTATACATTACAATCATTCACCGACATCCTTAGGCTGAAACCTAAGTGTCCAAAACCCTAGGTAAACTTGACCTGTGTTTTCAGGGCTTCGCCAGACTGTCTTTCCTTCCTTCTCACGCAGTGCTCCAAAGCATCTAATGGTGGATTTTTCCTCTTTCTGAGTCATCCACGATCCTTCTTCCTCGCTTATCTGTCATCCATGATCTCCTCGTCCAACGAATTTCTTTCTCGAGCTTCGCTCCATCTTTTCTGCTCTTTTTCTCACTTTGACCCCGTACCAGTCACTGTGTCTTATGTGAAGTTTGTTTTTTCCCTTTTCTTCCTTGTTCTTCGCTTCCTTCCATAACCAAGGGCCAACAATAGGTAAACCCCCAAAAAAATCCATAGACACACTTTCTCATGGTTGAGAGGGTACAGGAAGTGGTGTATATAATCTCAATTTCATGTTTCTTGGTTTACTAGTGGCACACATCACACACGCTTTTACATACTTGGATTCAGTTTCATTCATCTGAGGCCAGTAACAATACCTTTGCAATTGAGATACTGTTTTTCCTACCCCAAAATGACCAAAAATGAGAGAAGTGTTGGATTCTCTAATTACATGAACTCTTTCATCCCTAGGAATATATAATTTACCAAGACGATACAATATTTTTTCATGCATGTCATAATCTAATTCTTCTACCTGAGTACCAACATAGTTACCAACTTATTTTTTTTTTGGGGGGGTGGTCCAATTTTTACCTCGTTTTTAAAAATGGTGTTGTCGGTAGCACACACCCCCCCCCCCTGGCACCCCTCTGGTTTTAGGTGGTTCTCGATATTTTAAATTTTTTGATCCGCAATGTTTCCACATTATTTTTTTAAATGCTTATTTTTCATCTATTTTCATTTTTTTCTAAATATATATTTTATTTTATTTTATTCAACAGTGTTTTTAGTCTTTTTTTCATGCTTCTTTCAATATTAATTTTTTTTTTACCATTTACTTTTTTGAAGTTATGATTATTCATTTAATTTTGTCTCCTTAATTAATTTATTGTTCCATACTTTTTAAATATAGTGAAAAACATCATTTTTAACACATTGTTTACCTTTACTTCAATAAATCGAAAAAAATTGTAGTTAAATAACACTATTTTTGAATATTTATCAAACAAATACACATTTATAGCCATATATCATAAAAAACCTATACATTTTGGTACATATTCCTTAAAATAACATGTCAAATAAAACATTTTTATGTACATAATTAAACAAAAAAAGTCTAAATTTTATAAAAAATTATCATTTTCTTTCATATTTTTATACATTTGAAGTAAAAAAATGGCAACATTTAATAAAATTTTCCAATGTATAGTGATTCACATACAAATAAAACTAAAAAAGAAACAATAAAAAATTTCATCACAAAACAAAAATAGATACATCTTTATTCTTATTTTCAAATATGAAAGTCAAATCATTACAGTTATAACTCATCAAAAATTTGCAAAATTGAGCATCGTCTTCAAAGACATCTTTAAACTAATCAAAAATATCACATATCCCAAATTCATCATTCTCAACAGACACATTATCATCTTCTTTGACGTCATTTTGTGCTTCCATTGTGTCATTTTGTTCTTCCATTGGTTCTTTGATATCTGCAAGTTCTCCAAAGTGATCATTTCCAATCATTCCTCCTAATGGTACTTGAGGTTCCTTTGACAATTTTTCCACCTTTGATTCACTAAAATCTCCTTTCCTCCAGCCAACTTCTTTCATTTCATCTGGAAGAGTTGAAATAGCATTAATTATTTGTTGAATAAAATTGCAATGCATTGGGTCACTTTTAACGGCTAAGCAATTCTTTCCTTTCTATAGGCAACATGCTAATGTTGTACCTAATCACCAAATACAAAATAAATAATGAAGTTAGATACTGTAAAAATATATAAATTAAAAATAATCTAAGATTGAAGTATGATTTCATAAATATTAGATCATAATTCTTACCTGAACCCGAGAACAAATCCAAAACCCAATCTCCTTCATTTGAAAATTTATCTATAAGATAATTGATTAATGCTTGTGGTTTTTTATAAATGTTAACCATCTATCCTTTCAAATATTTTTCCTCATATGTTAGCTTTCTAACCACAACATTGTATACCAATATACTACTAGGAGTCTCTCCATCATTTGCATTGGCAAGAATAGAATTATAACAATCATCTTTTGTCCAGGTTGCAAGATGTATACTCTCGAAATCACGTTTAAATTATTCTTTCTTAGAGCTATGAATATTTGGCTTGTGCCTATAACATAAATATGTGAAAATTCAATTAACTTGTGAATTAATAAAATTGTTTTCTAATCTTAATTGCTAAACATACAATTTCAATATCTTACCAAATAAACTGCATCCTTGTCTTTTCTTTCCCCTTGAGTCTTGATTGTACTAATCCTCCTTGTGTTTCTGAATGAAATAATAGAAATCTCCAAAATGGTGATGTTATAACTTCTATAAATACCATAACCACTTTACTTAAAACTTGGTAAGTATAAGGCTCAGTATCATATTCAATGTTTTGCATATTATAACCATGAGGGATATCCGCAATAACTAGGGAGTATTCGTTTTTAGAAACAATACTTGCAAGTTTTCACAATCACCTAATATCACTTTATATTGAATAGTGTCAAGCCCATTCCAAATGTAGTGTTCAAGGGTGTCATCAACTTGAACATTTTGAGCACGTCTCCTTTCTCTTTCAAACTTGGATTTTTTAATAAAACTTTTGAAAGTTTCAGGTACTCCATCTGCATTCTTCTTTGGCATCTTTAATGAAACAAACAAACATATATTTATATATCTATAACTATTAAAATATAAATAAATTAACTTACAAACGAATAATATGAATGTAATAAATCAACATACCTTTTTGAATGCAACAAAAATTTGTTTCAATACTGCTGAAGAACTTGAATCTGGATAGTTGAGTTTAACATCATCCTAGCTTTCTTCATTCAACATCTTGACCATTTCCTCTTGTATTTTCATATACACATTGTGACTAAATAAAACAAAAATAATGTTAAAATGATATGTTAAACTAAAAAATTAATTTTCTTGTCATAACATAAAAAAAAATAACTCAACAGACTTACTTTTTAAATTCATCACACATTTCTTCCATTAGCAATTCTCCCGACCTAACACGTGATAATATAGTTATGAAAAGTTTATCATCCTTCACTGCTTGTAGTGATCTCCAAGGTGTTATAGTCATATCATCGGGAATATTTCTTATGTCAGGACATGTTTTACTTGTGCCACATATCAATGGTTTAGCTTTCTTAACTCTCTGATTTTCTATACTAACATTTTCCCATAGGGTGCGGATCTCATCTATCAAATCCCATACTTGTCCAATTCTAAATCCCAATTGAAAATAGTTATCCAAAGATCTAAATATATCACTTCGTTTGCGATATTTTCTTTTGTATTTTCATCATCAAGTGGGAATCCTATTTCCATACAACATTGCTTCTGAAACTTAACATCAACATTTGATCTCTCCCCGTGGCATATTTTAGAAAATTCATTGTGGATAAATCTCACCCTTTGAATGAAGGTCATAGACATTATGTACTCATTGTTTGTGTTATGATCCCATGCTAGTAACTTTGCTTCTAAATTTGTTAAACCGACATAAATTATGCATTTGATTGTCTCAAAAAGAGGATTATTGGGATATTCTTGCATCAATTTTCTTCTACAATATGAAGAATGATTTTCTCCAATCACATAATATTTGTATTCAAAACATTTTGATCTATCAAATTATTCCCTCATAGGAACTTCCATTGGGTCAACAAGAAACAGGTAGTCAACAACATGTGCATATGGATTGTATCTAATCAATGCTTTCAAATTGTGAATATGCAAGTGATGTGATTTTCTAATTTGATATTTTTCCTGCCCTTCTGTGGGTTTATAAAGTTGTATCACATTCAACTGAAATGTGTGGCCATCATCAACTAAGTTTTTCATCCTCACTCTATTTCGAATGACATTTTATGTTGTTTTCATAATACCATCCTCTATATCAGCTCCCGGTGTTATTATTTCTCTGCTACCTTTAGAACTTTCACTATAATACTCTGAGCTAATGATGGCTTCTTGAAAATTATCAACATTTGTTTCTTCCTCTTATGATTTAAATGTGTTTCATCTAAATCAATGATTTATTCATAATCAATAGGAATAGACTCATCATCAACCATCACTCTTTTGTGTTTATCTTGTTTGTTTTTTTGTGAGAAGGAGTGATAACCTCATCAGGACCAATCTCAACAAAATCTTCATTTGGAGTTTCCTCATTTTCAAATGTAACCCTTTTAGGATTTCTAGAATGAGGATTTTTCTTTCTTCTTTCATGCTCTTCTCTGTCTACTCTTGTAGGTTTAACCTCCATTACTTTTTGTTTCTTTTTCCTTCCTTCTTGTGTCTTTTCAATATGAAAAGCGTTGATGGCATCCATGATATCATTCTCTGTAGAGTAAATCCCCACTAACATATGTGAAAGTCGTTCAGCAAAATCCTGTAAAAATAAAATATAAATTTTTCATGTTAAATAAAATTACTAAAAATAATAAACGACACAAAAATAGAAAGAAAAAACTTACATTGCCTTTCTCAATGTCATCAACGATGGATGCACATAATTCTGAAAAGCATTCATTCTTGTTATAATTTCTCCATTTGAAACAATATCTAAACTTGATATAAGTTCTCCCTTGTTTGACAAGTGCATAAACAATATTTGTGGCTGGCACCAAACATGTATCTCGTAACAAGCCAAGTGTCTAATAATTTCCTTACACATGTTCTAATTCGGCACAATAAAAATATATATGATATCCATTATTTTCTTACTTGTCTTTAACAAACCAAGAATATTCTTGTTTGTTTTCACCTTCCACAGATTTCCACTCTCTAACATTCTTCATTGCCTTTGATAGCTCACGTGTTAAGCTATCATTTTGTTGCCTAACATTCATGGAGATTCCAGTTTCATTTTCGGATGCCATTATTGCAGGTCGTGATCCAGATATATTCATAGATAATATGTTTCTTGCCATTTTCCTATATTAAGATAAAAAAAAAATTAGGTCTTTCACATTATAATAAACTAAAAAATTAGGTCTTTCACGTTAATTAAAAAAAATTGATCCATAGAATTATTGGGCTTATGCTACGCCCACGACTTGGCCAAAGGGATGGCCCCCCATGGCCAAGTCATAGTCCACGAGGTTGTGACTT
>JASDQU010201885.1:0-16050 GCA_032191745.1 Picea mariana | reverse complement strand
ATATATATATATATATATATATATATATATATAATTAAAATAATAAATTTATAACATTAATACATATTTATAAAATATATAATTAAAATAATAAATTTATAACATTAATACATATTTATAATTAAAATAATTTATAGCTATAATTATAGTGATTTAATAATAATGTATATTTATAATTTTTAAAGCATAAATTTATAATAAAATTATAATAATGTTTCATTAAAGTTCTACATGCATAATTAAAGAGGGGATATTTTTGTTTTTTTGTTTAGAAATATACAATATATATTAAAAAGAGAAGATGTATATTTATACTATTTTTAAAAAATATATTTATAACAATGTTGATATAAGGTTAAAATAATATTATGTTAAAGTTATACATGTATAATTAAGAGAAGATTTTCATTTCTTTCTTTAGAATAATATAACACGGTATACATTACATAATTTTATCTAGTAAAATCAACATATCCATAATAACATGAATATTTTATTTGAAATATATAGCAGTCACATGTTAAAAAGAAATAGATAATGAATTTATTAACACAAACAAAAACGAAATAATTTAAAAAATGCATAGCATAATATTTCATAAAAAAAATTAATTATAACAATATGATATGAGCAACGTAAATTCAATACCAACTAACCATTTAGATAAACTATTAATAAAACCAACACCTTGTGATTCACTTGGGTCATAGCACTAATAATGTTGTGGAATTGGATAGCCTCGACAAAGGCATCCACATACACCATAATTCATCATATAACAATGTCAAAGTGGAAGGAGATTCAAAAATCATAATATAGGTATCTAGTTATTTGAAATCCTGACATGAAGATTAACAAAATCTGTTTGAAAAACTGTGACGCTTCTTTTTCCTTTACCACCCTACATCCTAGTTTCCTAAATGGTAGGCTATAGGGTAGGATGGCTATAATATATTGTCCACAATAGAAAAATATACTCTATTTTAACCCCAANAAAAATACAATTACATTCCAAGGCATAAAATAAAAAAAATTAACACTACTTACTCAATGTTTGGGATATAGTCTCTTCAAATTTGATTAATAAAATATTATACAAGATGTAGATAGAGAAAGAAAAATGGGATGACCCATTATGATAATTGATATTACATTATGATATTATTTTGTTTACAAATTCACTATTTTTTTTAGAAATTATATAAAATTCTTAAAAATTTAAATACTTTTACAAAATACTATTAGGCATTTATAGTTAGTATTTTAAGAATAAGAATAATTCACCAAGGTTTTTACTATTATATGAGATAAATAGGGATCCTTAAAATTTTCCTTTCTTTAGTGCACATGTATCAACATCATATGTTTATAACTTTTGGTGGTGTCTTGTGCATGGGACTCATTCGCCTTTTGGGTGTGCCTATATGTGGTTGTTATACACTTTACTAATGTGTGCCTAGGTTTATGAACACTTGTGCAAACATTGCACTTATTTATTTCATGAGCACTTGATGTAAACATTGCACTTACTTAATTCATGAACATGAGGGTGGGGGAATATTAGAGAAAAAGTATTAAATTAATACATTTTCTCTAATATTTCCCCTCGGATACAAGTATGATTAAGCTTTATGTCCAAATTAAAAAAATATTTGGAATAAATATTAGTCATTACAACTCCTCAAAGTGATATACTTAATTGATCTCTAACTTTTCAAATGGATCAAAGCATTATTCAAACAAAAAATCACTGTATACAATATCATTTATTGATATAAATGATATTATTTAATTTTCATTTTCCTTGTGGAACATGAGCAATATAATTTCATTGGAACTTGTTTATATGTGTATTGAGATTGATACCACTCCTTATAATCCTTTTTAAAGTGTATTAATCCTAGATATCGAACTCTAAGATGATTTTATGGTACGATTTGTAGTTTTATCAGTTGGTGCTTATGCTATATTTAACTCTAAGATGATTTCATGGTATGTTTTGTAGTTTTTGTCTGTTGGTGCTTATGTTATATTGAAAGAGTGAAACATTTTTTCTAATTTTTTGAAAATATCAAAGGTATTAGCTAAGTATAAAAGTTGGTATAGATAGTTGAGTGAGAAAAAATGATGGAAAAATGATGGTCTCTAGTGATATATTAGTGGTAATGAAAACACAGAAAAATAACAACTAGTTAACTTGGAGGGATGATTTGAGGTACTTTCACAATGAATTTGAATATGGTTAAAAAATATGAAATGTACAAAATTGAATTACCTTTTGGAATATATAATTTTTATTTATATAATTTTTGTACGAGTTTGAAATTTTAGTTTTTCTAATAGTGGTGTGTTATTTTTATCTACAAAATACAATGCATATGTTCCTATTAGTGCAAGTGTTGAGTACCTAAATGATGTAATTTCTTTTAGAAAATTGTACAATTGTAGAGAACACATTATCATAATTTGACAATATTTTTTTTAAATTATGAAATTCATTATAGCCTTGAAATTATGAAGTCACGCATTAGTTTAGGGTTTGAAGGTATAACATAATCAAATGTTTTTTTTTTTAAGATTTCGAATTTGATTCTATATTAGTGCAACACATATTTTCTTTAGAATTGAGAAAGGCAATAAAATTTTCTATTAGGAACAAAATGCATGCATTTTAAGACTCCAATATATGTCGAGGTAAAAATAAATTAAAAATAGTAAAAATATTATAATTTTTTGAAATTATATATTTGGAATTGGCATGTGCATGAAATTTCATGAGATGGATTTGTGTAGCCTACTTAAAAATAACATGAAAAATAGGGATATTGAGAGGAATTTAGAAAATTGGCTTTTTGATGTTTTTGCATCCCAATCCTTATGGTTTATCATTTGAAGCAACTGTCACGTCCCCACTGCATGCCTTGCGATCATGCACCTCTTGAGGGTGTGTGACAATGTAACATTTCACACTTGGCTACTTGGAAACACCAAGATTACTTCATCCAAACTATGTCTCTTCATCTAAAGCATACCCATACTCTGTTCTAAGCTACCTGCGAGTCACACTCCTACTCTACTGAGACTCTTATATACTTAGACATTTTTTAACTGCTTTAACACTTAGTCACTTTTAAGCATACATCCATGAACATGATTAGCCAAGATAAAGGCAATGGAACAAACAAAATTCAAACCTAGATATAGTGCAGGTGGAAAAAATCGTGCCTAACACTCAATTAAGTCTTTGTTATTATAGAATAGTTACAACATGAGAAATACCGACTCAATTTAAAACAAGGTAGAGTCAAACGAATCACTCACCTCACCTCACCAAGACACTCATGAACATATATGTCACCAAGACTCTCCATCGTAACCATCTCTGTTTCCACCTACGTTGCACCTCATATGTGTCCCCAACTATAGATGTGTCATCTATTCGTTTCCACAGATTCTGCCTCTTCGTTTCCATAGAATTCACAAATATCAGTTTTTCCTTACACACCCCTCCACAAACCCGTGTTTCCAAACTTAGCCAAAATATTCCCAAGAGAAATTTTCCTAGATCTATCCATTGAACCCTCCTCCTCCTCAAGGAAAAATAAGTCCTCAGAGAGTTGAGAGGATTGGCTCCTTGAGGGATATCCTCCTCTTTGTCTGTGTCATAATCACACAATTCTATTCGTCTCTAAGTTCTGCTAAACTTTTATTCCTTGGTTGAATGCCCTTGTTCTCTTATAGTCTCTCCAAAGGTCACCATCGAAAACGGTGTTGTCCTTTGGGGGTGTCACACCCCTTTGTGATCCCATGTCTAAACCAATCGTCACACCTATTCATGGCCATAGTTTTCCAAATGAACCCATGCACTTGTCAATCATTGTTCCCAACCTTGGTGCACCCCTCATGCCAGCGTGCCCCATTAGTATAACTGAGTCATTGTCTTGGGTGTGTGTGCACCTTAGGTGATTAAAGATGACTTGCCTAAGTGCACCCCCCATTCCTTAATCGATTTTCCCTTTGTATATGGAGCACCCGAGTATTACCCTCAACTCTTCATCAAACTGTCTATCATTTGACTTGCGTCACAAGGCACATTGGGTGCAATCGCCCCTTGGCACATCACAAGCATAAGGAACCCAAAATAACCACTATATGAAGATGTCCAATTCTTCATTTGTACTAAGCATCTCGCTTTCCCTATTCATACTATGGTGGAAGTATGCGCACCTGAGCTAAGCTCCCAAGGCCTTATAACAACCAAGTTAGCAAACATGTAGTTTGAAATATCCAAAAAGATTATCCATTTTTTCCCATCCACCTATTTGTATATATTGTGTTGAATTATACAATAATTTTGTGCTCAATCTCTTCCAAAACACCTTAAAAAAATAACTAAGAAATGGTATTTCCCTACTTGAAGAAATTGTATTAGAAATACAATCCATATATCCTCATGATATTTTTGAAAAATATCTCTATATAATAAAATCATGAAATTTCACAAGTTAAAAAATACACCATTTGAAAAATTAATTCACTACAAAAACCACCAAATCAAGTCCTTTCCTTCACCCACCCTTCACCTTATAAGGAAACTTTGGAGAAATAACTTTAAAGTTGAAAAAACATGGTAGTTGTTTGTCATTGACGTCAACCCAAGAAGAAGTCTAGAAGCCCCAGAGGCAACTAGAAGTAATTGGTGATATCAACCCTAGAAGAAGTTTAGAAGTCTCTAGAAGTGATGGGTGTATTTGAACAAGTCTCCAAAGTGGTCCTCTTATGAAGTATCTTTAAGAATTCCCCCCATGAGAAGACGCTTGGAAAAAGTCTACAAGAAGACCCAAAAGTGTGGTCATGAAGCTCGAAGGTGTTTGAGGAAAAAGAGGATGAAGGACATTGCAAATGCATGCAAAACCCTGATAGATGGATATTCCTTGTCATGCTATTTCCAATGGTAGGTGGTACACCATGTGGTTCCTCATGGTTGAGAAGTTACTCCCTCTTAAATATCAATCCCCAAAGTATGATCAAGAAGCCCTGGATCTAAGGATGAGAAGTTTCAAGTTGACACCAAAATTAATTAAAGAATACAAGTTATTGCAACAAGAAATTACAGGTTGGCCCTAAAGTCAAATAAAGGAGTCATTTTGAAAAGTATAAATACACATCGATAATCTCTCATTTGTTCATCTATCCAAGTGTGTATTTATGGTATGGAGATAGAATAAGTGAGTCTACACTTGTGCTAGGAGGATTGGTGAGCTCAACAAAGTAAATATGGCCTAGGAGAAAGGAGGTTGAGGAGAGCAAGGATTTTTATGAGGTTATCCACTAGTCACAATGGAGAAAAGAGCGGATTTGTGAGGTTATATGTGGGTCACAGTGGATAAAATTGAGGATATGAGGAAAAATCCGCAAGTTGACAATGTATGAGTAGCATATATGAGGAAAAAACTGTGAGTTGACAGTGTATGAGTAGCAGATCTAAGGAAAAATGCACAGGTTGACAGTGTATGAGTAGCAGATTTGTGTAAAAGTTTTGAAGAAGGAGCCCTTATCTTGATGCTAAGATTGAGAAAGGTACAATGATCAGAGATATGATGCATTAGTGTTTTCTCATGATGAAAATTATGTTTGTTTACATGTTTTGAAGCATGTCTTGGATATTTTGGTATATGCCTTGAGGCATATCTTGGATATTCTTTGGAATATAGATAGAGACACATGTTGGTGATATGATATATGTTGTACCAGGTTGTTACAGAATGTAAGGTATGCTTTCTATGTGTTTTGATGTTCATATATTGGTGGTTATGTTATATGCTTAAGTCATGCTTTTGGCAGATGGTTTGAAGAGTATCTTGGATATTTGGAACATGGTTTGAGGTGGATCTTGGTATATGCTTTGAGGCATATATTTTGGTACATGGTTGAGGCATATCATGAAGATATGGAAAATGATTGAGGTATATCCTTGGTACATGGTTTATGGAGGTTATGGTACATGATTGAGGTATATTTTGGCACATGGTTTGGATGCATATCTTGATGATGTTGAGCACATGTTTTGAGATATGTTCTTGGTGATATTGGCATATGAGTTTTGTAAGTGGATCTGGTTTTGGTGATGATGATGTTTCAATATCAGTGATAGTTACAGTGGCAAGTTGAGTCTGGCTTGATGATGATGATGTATCACTATCAATGACATTATCTATGTTAGGTTGATTATCAATGACAATTGCATGTTGATTATTAGTAATAAGTTGATTATTAGTACAATGATGGCATAGGTTGATTATCAGTGACAGTTTCAGTGATAGGTTGAGTAAACATTTATATTTTAGGGAGGAAGGAAGGGGAAAGGAAAAGGGGTTGTAGCCTCCTTCCAGTTGGAGTTAGAGAATATAGGGAGTTGCAACTTCCTTCAGGTTAGAGCTTGTAAATAAAGGGGTTGGAAACTCCTTCTAGTTGGATCTAGAGGATCTAGGGATTTGTAGCTTCCTTTAGGTTGGAGCTTATAAACAGGGGGTTGGATCCTCCTTCTAATTGGTGTTGGAGAATCTTGGAATTTGGTGCTTCTGATGAATGTAATATTTTGATATATATAAGAAAGCGTTCTATCGTTTTCTCCCATTTGGGTTTCCACATAAAAATATCTTGTGTATTGTGTATTGTGTATGATGTGATGCATTTTTTAGTGAAACTATTTATGGTATATGTTCATGACATGTTAAACGAAATCATAAGTGAATGGAATTGTTGATAATTTAAAGGTTTACATGTCCTAGTTAAAAGTGGTAAAATTTTCTCAATAGTGATTCACACCCCTCTCAATATTAGTGAATATCCAACAATTGGTATCAAAACAGGTCCTTCAGAATCAGTCTAACCACTGGAAGGTCGATTATGGATTGCACTAAGAATGGAGTGCCAATGTTTTATGGTCATAATTATTCTTTCTTCAATAGAAGGATGAAACCATTTTTATAGGTACATGGATTTTATGTCTGGAAAGTAGTAGTAGACGAATACACAACACTTGCCACTCCCCTAATCGACAAACATGGAAAAAAATCAGTGAAAACAATTCGAAGGATAAAATTACCATTCTAAGTATTTTGGTTGATTTAGTATTTGTCAACGTTATGCATTGTGACACTGCAAAGGATATTTGGGACAAATTTCAAAATATTTATGAAGGAGATACCGAAGTCAAAGGGGCCAAGCTTCAAACCTATAGAAGTAAATTTGAACAACTGAAGATGAAGGAAGATGAAGACATTGCAGCTTACTTTCTGCAATTTGATGAAATAGTGAATGTTATTAAAGGATTGGGAGAATAAATTAAAGGCCCGATGATTGTTCAAAAGGTACTAAGGTCTCTTCCAATGATATTTAATCCTAAAATTTCAACCTTAGAAGAAAGAGAAGATCTTTCCATGTTGAACATGGACGAGTTACATTGGATACTTATAACTTATGAAATGAGAACAGAGCGGGATAATCCACCCAGGAAGGAAGTAGATTTCAAAGCATCCAAGAAGACAAAGAAGAATAAGAAAATTCCAAAGTCAAATTGCAATTGCAGTGATGATTCAAAAGAATATGAAGAAATTTCCAACTTCGTAAGGAAGTTGAAGAGAGGAACTGATAAGTACAAAGGTATTCTTCCTTTGAAATATTTTAATTGTGGTAAAATTGGTCACTTTTCTTCCAAATTCCCTTATGCTAAGAATTTAGATAGTGATGAAGAAGAATTTTCCAAGAAAGAAAAGAAATATCAAAAGGGAAACAAGAAATGAGATAAAAGAAAAGTGTTCAAGAAAATATTCTACTCAAGAGAAGACAATCCCTCATTTGATGAAGATGATGATAATGAAAATGACTCAGAAAGAATGTGCGTCATGGAAATGGAAACTCAGAAAGGAAATGGTGAAGACTACGAAGAAGGTGAAGTATATATTGAAGCAAAACTAATTAGTGCCTTAAGTGAGCTAAAAAGAGAAAGGAATAAAAGAAAGTCATTCAAGGAAGAATTGATAAAACTAAAGGAGAGTTCTCAAAATCCAAAAGAAGATGATCATTTAAAAAACAAGGTAAAAGATGCAGAAAAGAGAGAAAATATGTTGACAATTGATCTTAAGGAACGATCTAAAGACTTAAAATAGGCTTAAAGCCTAATTCCATCAACAAGAAAGAATACTTGAAGAAGATATCATCTCCTTGAAAACCCAACTTGGAGAAGAAAACAAAACAAAAGAAGTAATGAAGATTCATATGATAAATAAAGAAGAACAATATGAGAATATTGAAGAAATCGTTTCATTGAGGGTTGAAGTCAACAAGCACAACAAGAACTTGAAAATCTCTCAAGTGCTAGAAGAAATTCTCAATAGTCAAAGGCCATACAATGATAAGTTTGGACTATGATATAAGCAAACTCATTTTGAGAAGGGTTCAAGCTCCATGCCAAAAGAAAAAGAAAAAAATAGTTATGCAGAATCCATCAGAAGTCCCAAGCCTTCAAACAAGAATATTTAGGTAATAGAAGAAGATCGTCCAATTAGAGTAACGCAAAATCATAAATTAGCAATGGAGAGGAATGAATAGAGAAGAAGTGTATTTCCAAGAAGATCTTTTACCTCCATGCATCAAAGAAGATTCAATCATTTTGAAGAAAACAATAGAAGAGAAGATTGTGATCATCTAAGGAATGAATTCAAAAGGACTACATCACAAAGAGGAAAATTGCCTCCCAGGTATCAAAGTTTATGTTTTGGTCATTTTTTTTCTTGAAATAATTTTGGACATAGAGTTATATATTGCAAAGCATATGGAAGAAATGTTCAAGAAAAAAATGTTTATGTGGGCCACTACAATATTGAATGCTATGAATGCCACAACTATAGACACATATCTTGTGATTGTAGAAGCATGATGAAGTCTTCCATGAAGAAAAATATCGGAGACATTAGGAGAGAAATATCAGGAGAAATGCCACGAGGGAGCATGGTTTTTTCCATCAATGCCAAAGGGGGAGATTTTTGGAAAGTTGGTTGTCATTGATTTCAACCCTAGAAGAAGTCCATAAACCCGGGAAGCCCCTAGAAGTAATTGGTGATGTCAACCCTAGAATAAGTCTATAAGTCTATAAAAGTGATTAGTGTATTTGAATAAGTCTCCAAAGTGGTCCCCTTATGGCATATCTTTAAGCATGGCCCTCATTGGAAGACTCTTTGAAGAATTCTACAAGAAGCCCCAAAAGTGTGGTCATGAAGCTTGAAGGTGTTTGAGGAAAAATATGATGAAGGACACTGCAAATGCATGAAAAACCCTCATAGATGGATAGTCCTTGTCATATTATTTCCAATGGTAGGTGGTTCATCATGTGGTTCCTCACGATTGAGAATTTATTCCCTCTTAAATATGAAGCCTCAAAGTATGATCAAGAAGCTCTGGATCTAAGGATCATAAGTTACAAGTTGGCCCCAAAATTAATTAAAAAAGAAAAGTTGTTGCAACAAGAAACTACATGTCATCCCTAAAGTCAAATAAAGGAGGCATTTTGAAAAGTATAAATACACATCAAGAATATTTGATTTGTTCATCTATCAAAGTGTGTATTTATGGTATGTAGCTAGCATAAGTGAGTCTGTACTTGTGCTAGGAGGATTGATGATCTCAACAAAGAAAATATGGCCTAGGAGAAAGGATTTTGAGGAGAGCAAGGATTTTATTGACGTTATCCATGAGCCACAGTGGAGAAAAGAGCGAATTTTTGAGGTTATATGTGGGTCACAGTGGATCAAAGCACATATTTGAGGAAAAATATGTGAGTTGAAAGTGTATGAATAGTGGATTTGAGGAAAAATACGTGAGTTGACAGTGTATGAGTAGAGAATCTGAGTAAAAATATGCGGGTTGACAATGTATGAGTAGTGGATCTATGTAAAAGTTTTGAATAAGGATTCCTTGTCTTGATGCTAAGGTTGGGAAAGGTATGATGATCAGAGATATGATGCATTAGGGTTTTCTCATGATGAAAGGTATTCTTATCCACATGTTTTGAAGTATGTCTTGGATATTTTGGTATATTCCTTGATGCATATCTTGGAGAGTATTTTTCATATGGATAGATACATATGTTGGCGATCTGAGATCTGATGTACCATGTTATTACAGAATGTAAGGTATTCTTTCTATGTGTTTTCATGTTCATATCTTGGTGGTTATGGTATATTCTTAAGGCATGATTTTGGCACATGGTTTGAACAATATCTTGGAAATATGTCACATGGTTTGAGGTGAATCTTGGTATATGCTTTGAGTCATATATTTTGGTACATGGTTGAGGCATATCATGAATGATATGGCATATGTTTGAGGCATATCCTTGGTACATGGTTTATGGAGGCTATGGTACATGCTTGAGGTATATTTTGGGACATGGTTTGGATGCATATCTTGATGATGTTGAGCATATGTTTTGAGATATTTTCTTGGTGATCTTGGCATATGAGTTGTGTGAGTGGATCTAGTTTTGGTGATGACGATGTTTCAGTATCAATGAAATTTATAGTGACAGATTGAGTATGGCTAGATGATGATGATGTATTCATATCTGTGACATTATCTATGCCATGTTGATTATCAGTAATAATGACATGTCGATTATTGGTGATAAGTTGATTCTTATTGACAGTGACAGGCTGATTATCAGTGACAGTTTCAATGACAGGTTGAGTATACATTTATATTTTAGGTAGGAAGGAAGGGGAAATGAAAGGGGGTTGTAGCCTCCTTCCAGTTGGAAACAAAGAATACAAGGAGTTGGAGCTTCCTTCAGGTTGAAGCCTATAAATCAATGGGTTGGAGCCTCCTTCTAGTTGGAGTTGGATGATCTAGGGAGTTTTATCTTTTTTCAGGTTGGATCCTATAAACAGGGGGTTGGAGCCTCCTTCCAGTTGGTGCTGGATAATCTTGGAAGTTGGTGCTTCCTATGAATGTAATATTCTGATATATATAATAAAACATTATGTGGTTTTCTCCCATTTGGGTTTCCATGTAAAAATATCTTGTGTACTATGTATGATGTGATGCATTGTTGAATAGAACTATTTATGGTATGTGTTCATGACATGTTAAATACAATCATAAGTGAATGGAATTGTTGATAAGTTAGTGTTTATATGTTCTAGTTAAAAGTGGTAAAAAGTGTTCAATACTGATTCACCCCCCCTCTCAGTATTGGTGGATATTACAACAACTTTCTATCATTTCACTTGTGTCGCAAGGAACGTTGGGTGCATTCGTCCCTTGGCACATCACATGCCTAAGGAACCACAACTCCTCACTATATGAAGATGTTCATTTCTCCATTCGCACAAAGCATCATGCTTACCTAATTCAGACTGTGGTGGAAGTTCGCGCACCCGAGCTATGCTCCCAAGGCCTTATAACAACCAAGTTAGCAAACATGTAGTTTGAAATATTTGAAAGGATTATCCAATTTTTCCCATCCATCTATTTGTAGATTTTTTTTGAGTTATACAGTGAATTTGTGCTCAAGCTCTTCTAAAACACCTTCCAAAAATAACTATGAAATGGTATTTCCCTACTTGAAGCAATAGTATTAGAACTACAATTCACATATCATCATGATCTTTTTGAAAAATATCTCCATATAATAAAATCATGAAATTCTACAACTTAAAAATTACACCATTTGAAAAATTAATTCACTACCAAAAACACCCAATCAAGTCCTTTCCTTCACCTTATAAGAAAACTTTGGAGAAATTACTTTAAATTTGCAAAAATATGATAGTTTCACATTAGAATCCTTCTAGATATTATCATCATTATAATCATGGTGTAAATTATTATGCATCTTAGTCTTATGAGGCAATTTATTAATGTAAAAGAAAAAATATTATAGAGAGTTTCTCACACTCCGCAAATGACCCTCCATATTCTTTAAATACAGATCATGGACCAATAAATACCCATTAAGATCAAGGAGAATATGAGTCCTTGGATCACTCTATTTCAATATCCTGACCATGTGATTACAAGTGCATACTAATGCATACTAAATAACACACTAAGAAACATACTAAGGAACACACTATAACCTAATGACACATTAAACCAAATTGATCTTAACTAACTCTTAAATGTTTAAATATCCAATTCAAAATACTTTGCAAAAATTAAAAAATAAATAAATTACATTTCTTATAAATAATTACAAAAATTTAAAATTATTATCCTTCTCAAAATACTTTGCAAAAATTAAAAGATAAATAAATTCTATTCCTCGTAAATAACTACAAAATTTAAAATAATATCAACACAAAAACACAAAAAAATGACAAATTAATAGGACTTTCAATATTCTTCTACTTAGTTTGTTGTAAAACCATTTATTCTTTACCTTCTTTCTCACACACTTAATTTTGGATAAATATTTAATTACATTATTTTATTTTAATATTAATAAAAAATCAAAGTTACTAACATTTTTATTTAAATTACTATTGATCAAATGTACACATGAGATTTTTTATTTTTTTTTAATATTCATAAATCTTATTTTAAAAAATCCTTAATCCTTATTGAAAGACCATCCTTACTTTAAATTGCCAAACTTTTATTCACAAATATATGTAAATAGATCATGCTTCTAAAATTCCTAGAATAGGGTGATGGTAAGCTTCGGGTATTCAAATGGTTAGCGTGATGGTAAGCTTCGAGTATTCAAATGGTTATGGAAAAGGAAAATAAAATTATATAATGTTTCATATAATTTCCATCTAAACTAATAAGTTGTGAAATGTTTCAAATTGTGAAGGTCTTTTTTAAGTTATAAGTTTTATTCTTATGAACAAATATATGTAAGCCAAGACAAACACCCTATCAAATTTAAACATAGAAATGCGATATTTAATTAATTTAAGTTTGAGTATTTCTTGGAGTTCAAGCTCGTCACCGAGGGCCCGAGTTTACATTGATATACCACTTGGACTTCTTACCCACATAGTATCATGACCTTCATTACATTACAATATGGCAACATGGCCATTAACTTTAAATTTATGTTCCCACATTTTAATGATTTTTTTTTTTCATATTTTTCTTTATTTATGTTGAATGATAAAATTTTATTTATAAAATGTTATAAATTATTTATTATTTATGATTGAAAAATAATTTGTTTTTTTAATATAAAAAATAAATTCATCTTTTTTAATTTAAAAGTATTTGACAAGACTAAAAATATGTCTTGTTATAAACCACCGATAGGTTATTTTAGATGGTTAGTTAGACCACCATCTATTTATTTAGGTAAGTATATTTTGTTTACACCATTATTTAGAAGGAAAAATAGGTGTATAATATGCTTTCTACACTAATCAATGAGAGAAGAATGTCACTTTAGACTATACTAGTCAAGTATGCCTATACAATTTAATAAGGAAACTTCTGAGGAGGCATATACCATGATAAGGCTAGGTCTTGCTAAGTTGCAAGTTGTTGGTATATATGGCTCTCTTGGTTATAGTGGAAACCACTTGGTATGATATATGGCTTACAAATACCATGAGAAAATACCATGAATTACCCAATACCAACCCATATCCTCTAAATAACACACCCATCATTAATTATATTAATGTTATCCTAACTACTTTATGACTAAGTAAAAATTAACTCAACTTTATGATAATTATTGTAATTCTTTTATATTCTCTAAAAATAAATAATAAAATTTAATTTCTAAAAATTATTAAGAGAATTTGAATAAAATAATAATATACAACTTAAATTATAAACTTTTGAAATAATTAATCATCATACACACTTATCCTATATAATCTTCATTTTATTTTAGAGTTAAAATTTTAATTTAATTTTTCTTTTCAAATAAATAAAATATTTTATTTTATTTCATTTTATTTTTTATAATGATTTAAAATGTTAATAAATATTTAAATTAAAATACAATTTTATATTTCAAAATAAAATACAATTTAATATTTTAAATTAATTAATACACCTTATATTCTATTAAATTTTTTAAAATAATTAATTTAAAATTTCAATTTAATTTTCAAAATATTTATAATAAAATAGAATTTAAAAACTTAATTTTTTATAACTAATCTAGATCTATTTAAAACCCTATCAAGCATCAAGAGAAATAAATTTCTTATATCATTAAAGATTAGTAATAATGAAGATGCTCATATGGTAGGTGTGTTACATTGAAGATTCTTATATGCTGGGTCTCTCAGATTGATAGGAAATATTTGAATACCAAGCCTATTAAGATTTATACAACGGAAGCTTTTATAATTAGCAACAAGTAAATAATATGCAGAAAAAATGCAATCACACAAAATTGAACACCGTATTTATGTGGTAAAACCATTCACAAGGAAAAGATCCACGGGGCAATGAAATTCAGTTTTATTATGTTCAAGGGAGAATTACAACAACCAACATGTACAACCTTCCTAGCATTCCAACCCTTCAACTATGCACGTCTCTCTGCCTATATGGGTTTACAACAAAACAACATCTTGAATCAATTTCATACATTAAATGAATATCTAACCAAAATCTATATTTGATTGACTTGTCTCAACTGAAGGCTGAATGTTAGAAACAAATAAACACCCATATTCTTTCTTGGGAAATTCGTTGGCACCGTTCAACAATCTCCACCTTGAAAACAATTTATATGAATATCATGCCCAATTTTATTCATCACCTTTTCTAGGTGCTCTAATTCTAGATTAAATAAAGCAACTAGTGCCAATACAACCCGCGTTGAAACAAGTTTAACTACTGGTGAAAAGATTTCATGGAAATCAATAACTTCCTTCTATAGATAACCTTTTCCCACTAGTCTTTGTTTGTATCTCTCAACCATATCATCAACACCCTTTTTCAGTTTATAGAACCACTTGAAGCCTACAATTTTTCTGTCTTTTGGGAGTTCTACCAGGTCCCATGTTTCATTCCTTTCTAAGGAATCCATTTCCTCTTTCATTGTTTCTTTCCATTTTTCACTATCAGACACCTCCATTGCTTCCTGATAGCACACAGGATCCTCATTATTAGTAACCAAAGAAACATATGAAACAAAATCATCATACCTTCTAGGAGGATTCTTGACCCTTGTAGATCTACTTAGAGATGATTGTGGTGTATCCACATTTTCCTAATTATTATCTTCATCCAAATTTTCATCTACGGGAAAATCTTCATGAAACTATTCATGTTCATCTTATTCTATATTTGAATGAGTCTCAAAATGAATATGTTGAGTTTGTGGTACCTGCACCAGTTTCATTTCAACATCTACATCTAATTTTATGAATACTGATTCATCAAATATTGCATCCATGTTAATGGTGATTTTGTGGGCAATAGAGTCCCACAATCTATATCACTTAATTCCATCACCATACCCAACAAAGATAAACCTTTTTGATTTGGGATCTAATTTATAATGTTGATGCTTAGGTATAAGAGCATAGGCCTCACAACCGAAAATCCTAAGGTTCGAATAATAATTTGCATTTGCTTCCTTTACTTATTTTGTCGAGTCTTCTTTGGACACTTGTTGTCGTTTCCAACAATCCTTCCCGAGATGTCTGAATTTTCCACAGTACTAATATTTAAGTTTACCCTTTATCCCTCTTGATGTAGATCTAGAAGAACCTCTTTGATTCTTCTCTTTTTCTTTGGATCACCCTCTAACCACCATTGCCTCAGAAGTTGAGGTTTCTTGACTGGATTTTCTCCTTGTCTGCTCAACCAACAAAGCTCCCACAATAGAGGTATAATCAAGAACATCCATCGAGACAAAAACTTATAGAGGTAAATAAATGATCCCAAGACTCAAGAAATGAACACAATAGTGTCACTTCCTTGTCTTCATCTTCTATTTTTACTTCAATACTAGACAATTGAACTATAAAGGTATTAAAGGTACTTAAATGGTCATCGACTTTTTTACCTTCTTTCGTCTACAAA
>JASDQU010201882.1:0-19076 GCA_032191745.1 Picea mariana | reverse complement strand
TAAAATTTGTAATTTCAACATGGAAATTTGCATTTTTCTGAATTTCTAATTAAATTTTAGACAAAACTTGTACAAAAAAAATAAAAAACTTAAGATACATCCTCTATATATAATCTTAACCATTGAAATTTACAATTTCAACTATCTTTCTAAATATCTAACCAAATTTTAAAAGCAACTCATTAAAAAAAAAATATTAACCTAAAATCACTATTTAGTAAGAAACTATTTATCAAAATTAAAATTTCAAATCCCAACCACCCTTCAAATTTAACTGTTTCTAAAACTTTAATGCATTCAAATTTAACTGTTTCCAAAACTTTAATGCAAATTTACGAGTCAAATTCCATCCCTCCCTGTCCATACCGCCTACCAGATTGCCTTTGCTTCTGCCACGCGTCTGTTTGACCGTTCAGCTTTGCCGTCTTTAGACTGTAACCTTGGCTTTAGCGTCAGGTTGGACATGTTCGATGCCTCCAGGGGTTTCGAACCTTCGACGACGCCTGGAAGAGTCTCTTTTTCTGTAGACATGCACTGAGAACGTACTGGATTTCTTTTCTAACCAGAAGTAAAGGTGTCTGCCTTGTGCTTACGTCCTGCTCTAAAACCGCTTCTAACAAATGGTGAGAGGTAACATAGAGATGTCCGGGAACAAGGCTGCTGCTTCACATTATTAATAGGTCTAGTTTCATCGATTACCTTTGATGTTGTTCCTCTGCCTCTGCCTTCTTCAAAAGCATTTGCTTGTTTCTCAGCTTGTGCATTATTTCCTTCTACTTACTAGACAATTTATGCATACCCACCTTCACACAGCATTTAATATAGCTTAGTAGGGTGGATATTGATAGCAGAATTGTCCGTGAATATTGGTAATATTAGTTTCATCCATTACTTTGATGTTGTTCCTCTGCTTTTATTTTCTTCAAAAACATTTGCTTGTTGCTCAGCTTAGGCATGGTTTTCTTCTACTTATTAGACAATTTATGCATACCCATTTTCACTAAGCATTCAATACAGCATAGCAGGGTGGATATTGAAGTGGGTAGAAGCAAAGAAACATAGAAAATAACAGAGAAACTGATCTTATTGCTTGATATTAAAATGTTTACATCTGCCTCATATTTATAGAAGTCATGGAAGGCTCTTGAGAGTCCAGAGAGTTCTCGGAGCATCTGTGACTATCTCGGTGGAGGAACTCTCTCGAAGATGGTGGAGGTTTCAGGTGGTAGGTAGAGTATAAATTAATGCTTCCAACACTCCCCCTAATTTCTACTACTAATTACATCAATATTTACAATGCTAGTGTCAATATGCTTCGTCCTCATGTGAAAAACATGATTCTTTGATAGTGTAATGGTGGACTTGTTGTCACAACAGATTGTAGTAGGCTCCTCTTGATTATGCATTAGATCCTTCAATATTTTTCGCATCCAAACTGCTTGACACGTTGCTGATGTACCTGCTACATAATCTGCTTTTGCTGAAGAGATTGTCACTATTGGTTGTTTCTTTGATGCCCATGCTATAACTCATGTTCCAAGATGAAATGCATATCCAGATGTGCTCTTTTTGTCATCAATACTCCTTGCAAAATGACTATCTGTGTATCCAACCAACTGCAAATTATTTGAAGTAGAATACAGTATGCCCTAATTCATAGTTCCTGCAATGTATCTTAATAAATTTTTTCCTTCTTTCCAATGTGAATTCTTTGGTGTGTCCATGAATCTAGGAATCAAATGGACTCCATACATTATATCTAGTCTAGTTGCTGTGAGATACATCAAACTTCCAACCATTTTTCTGAATATGGTTGAATAAAAATCCATCTCATTTTGTTCTCTACTTAGTTTTGTGCCAATTGCCACATGTGTAGAAACTAGACTGCAATTTATCATTTTAAACCTTTTTAAAACATATTTTTTATATTTACTTTGACAAATGAAAATTTCCTTATCATTTTGTGTGACTTCAATGCCAAGAAAATATTTCATTAACCCCAAGTCTGTCATCTCAAATTCCTTCTTCATTGTTGATTTAAACATATCAATAGAGAGAGTACCTGTATAGATCAAATCATCAACATATAGGCAAACAATCAAGATCTGACCTTGTTCATTGACCTTGGTGTATAGTGTAGGCTCACTAGTGCTTCTTATGAATTCATTTTTTATCATGTATGAATCTATCGTGCTATACCAAGCTCTTGATGCTTGCTTCAATCCATAAAGTGCCTTCCTCAACCTGTAAACCTTGTCTTCTTGTCCTTTTACTTCATATCCTGATGGTTGCTACACATAGACTTCTTCTTCTAAATATCCATTCAAGAAGACTGATTTGACATCCATTTGATAAACTTTCCAATTGTGTTGAGCTGCAATAGCTAGTATCATCCTAATTGTGTCAAGTCTTGCTACGAGTGAAAATGTTTCATTGTTATCAACTCCATATTCTTGTGCAAATCCTTTAGCTACTAATCTTGCCTTATCTTTTTCGACTTCTCCATTTTCCTTATATTTAGTTTTATAAACCCATTTCACACCTATGTATTCTTTCTCCTTAGGTAAATCAACTAGATCCCATGTATCATTTTTCTTAATAGATTTCATTTCTTCATTCATTGCATTAATCCAATGTTCTTCCTTAATTGCATCCTCAAAATATATAGGATCTTGAGTAAATAGAGAAAAATTGGATTGCAAATCTATCCGTCTCCTTGATCATATATTTCTTGCAAGCTTCTAGTCTTTCTGGCTCTTAATCTTGGTCTTAATGATTCAAGTGTAGGATTTGAGTCATAACTTACTTGTGGACTTGATGTTTCTCCTTGCTCAACTTGCCTTTGTGAGTTTTCTTCTTGTGGAATTCTTGATGGTATTCCTCCTTGCACATTTGATTGTTCTCCTTGACCTTTTTCTCTTTGTTCTTCATATAGTATTGTTGTACCTGTAATTGTCTTGTCTATATTGTCATCCCATGATTCTTCCTCTTTGAATACGACATCTCTACTTACAATTAATTTCTTGGTTATAGGATTAAACAACTTATATGCCTTAGATTGTTCATCATAACCAACAAAAATGCATTTTTCACTTTTATCATCCAATTTACTCATTGTTTGTTTAGGCACATGTGTATACTCAATGCAACCAAATACTTTAAAATGAGAAACACTACGATGCTTACCACTCCATGCTTGTCGATGAATCATGTCCCTCAAAATCTTTGTTGGAATCTTGTTCAATATATAAACTGCACAAGCTATTGCTTTAGCCCAATATTCATTAAATAGATTCTTGTCTTTCAACATGCTTCTTGCCATCTCCATTATTGCATGGTTCTTCCATTCTGCAACACCATTCTATTGAGGTGTATAGCTTGTAGTGAACCACTTCTTTATTCCATGATACCTGCAATATTCCAAAAATTCATTTGACTTGTATTTTCCTCATCTATCTGATCTCAATATCTTAATGGATAGACCACTTTGTTTCTCAACCAATGCCTTGAATTCCTTAAACTTGTCAAATGTTTCATATTTGTGTTTGAGGAAATAAACCTATGTTTTTCTACTATAATCATCAATGAATGTTAGAAAATGTATGCTCCCCCCTAATGATGGTGTTTGCATTGGACCACATAAATTTGTATGCACAATTTCTAAAGGTGCCCAAGCTCTATATGACATTTCTTTTGGAAAGCTTTTCCTATGTTGCTTGCCCAAAATCCAACTTTCACATGAATTTATTGGTGCTTGAATAGGTGGAAAACCTCTTACCATTTCATTTATTTGCAACAAACACAATCCTTTGAAGTTTAGATGACCATACCTCAAGTGCCATATCCATGCTTGATCTTGACTTGATGCATTGAAACTTGCTCCAATCTTCTCCATCATTCCACTTTTCATGTGAAGTGGGAACATTCTGTTGTTTGTCATTTTAATCTTTGCAATCACCATTTTACTAGGAGGAGTATCAAGTATAGTGCATACATTATTCTCAAAAGTAACTCTATAACCCTTTTGAGTAAAGATTATGCTTCAAACTAGGTACAAAATAAACATTAGGAATAGTTTTCTTTACAGTCTTTGTTATTACATTAATTGCACCTTTTCCCATGACTTCTACAATGCTATCATTACTCAATTTAATTTGTTCTTTAACTGATGTATCCAAATTCTCAAACAACCCTTTATTTCCAGTCATATGGTTACTACAACCACTATCAAGAAACTAAATGTTACTTGCATTTTATTGAGCTACATCACATGTAATAAACAATGTATTAGAACTATTCTCAGAGAAATTTGCATTATCCTTTCTCATATCTGCTTGTTTCTTTTGGCATTCATTTGCAAAGTGACCATACTTCTTGTAGTAATAACATTGAATCTTTGATTTGTCATACCTTTTTGATGCCTGATTGTTATTGCTTTCCCTTGAGCTCAAATTTTGATTTATCCTTCCTCCCGGGTCTTGATTCTTTGTTTATTCTCTTTGAAAATTATTTCTTCCTCTTCCTCCTCCTTTGAATATTGAATTTCCTCTTCCTCTACCTTTTCCAAATGTCATTTGTGTTTTGAATGCATGCTCCAATGAGGTATTGTCATTCCTATTCAACCTGTCTTCATAAGTTTTCAAGGAGCCAACCAACTCATCCATAGAATATGTAGTCAAATCTTTAGATTCTTCAATTACCACAACAATTGCATCAAAATTTCTAGGCAAACTTTTTAAAACATTTTCTACAACCTTTTGATCTACTAGCTCATCACCATTTTGTCTTATTTGATTAACCAAATCCATAACAAGATATGTAAATTGATCTATTGAATCAAAAACTTTCATTTGCAAGTTTTCAAATTCTCTTCTAAGTGCTTGGAGTTTGACAATTTTTACCTTGCTAGTGCCTTGATATGTTGTCTCTAGAATGTCCCATGCTTGCTTGGCTGCAGTGGTTGGTTTAATCCTTCCAACAACTAAATCATCCAATGCTTGTCCAATTATTTACAAAGCCCTTTTATTCTTTTGCCTATTTTCATCAAGCTTTTTCTTTTCACCAACACTTAAAATAGACTCATCTTGTAGTTCAGTATAACCATTCATTACTATATCTGATAACTCATATGAATCAAATGCTAATTTCATTCTTAATGACCAATTATCATAATTTTTCCCAGAAAACGTTGGAATCATAAGTTGTTGATACATGCCTGATGCCATTCTTTTTTTTAAAAAATCAAGCCCCCAAAAAAAAATTTCAGCAAAATTGACGAAATATTATATATAGTAAAGAAGGGTGAGTTCTCTTTACAACTCTTCTTGGAATTTCTTCCTTCCCAACTCCCATCTACAGTGCCCCTTCTTCCTCAGCAGCGGTAGAGACAATAAGCAGGTGCCCCTTCTTCCTCAGTTTTTTTGAAATATCGCCCACGAAAATTGCTCCAGGGTTCTCATCAGCATCACACAGACCTCCTCCACGTTCTTCAGACATTATACAACTATAGTTTGAGATCCACCATGGCTTCTCTGGACAAATTCTTGGAAGAAGAAGGCTTTAGGTGGAAACACCAGGGTAGAGGATTCGAACACCTGAACAAAGGATTCAAACACCTGACCTCATCCCAATCAAAACTAGAGGGCACTGCAACTAGTCTGGCGAAGTATATATGTGATCGTTTCTAAGAACAATGTTCCAAAAGCACCCAACAAGGACAAGATCAAATAAATAACAAACTGATGTAGACCCCCGACCCTCGAGCCAAGATCCACGCAGGATCGTTCCAAATCTTCCCGTGAGTCTGATTGACTCTTTGATTTCCCCTCAGGAATACTTCACACACACACAAACAAGTGTATTCCACAAGTCCTTCTGAGTTATGCCTATGTGATCAAACAATGGCGTTAACTCCACAACTAACCAATAAATGTGATCGGCCTTTTCCCTTTTAGGATTTTGGATTTCGCGATCTCGCGAATCCTGTTGTCGAGCCCCTTGTCTCTTCAACCTCCGAAACCCGAAACGTCAACGAGGCTTGACTCCTTCAATGCGCCGAACACACACCTCTTGTTACCACTTATTTTGGCTTTTCGGGACTTGATTGATTGACCAACACTCATTCCTTTTTCCTTATGATTCCCGATTTTCGAAATTTCCCCCCTTTTGGCAAGATCGAAGGTTTTTTGGGATTTTCCCCGAAGCTTGACCACCCCTTTGACTTCTGTCGCACGTACCCTTTGACAAATGCTTAGGACCCAACTTTCAGCTTTTTCCTTTTCGCGATTTTGGGAGTTGTGTGACCATGCAACTCTACCTCTCGACTCCCGAAACCCCGAAACTCGAAGCGCCAAAATCTGAAAATTCCACACCAAAGTCCTATCGCGTTTCGCGACTTCGGGATTTTCACTCCACTATGTCCCGGTTCCTTGTCATCAGGATTCTCGGTATGTCAAACCTCAAAATACCGAAATGCCGACGTTTCACACCAAAGACACGTCGTGTTTCACGACTTCGGGATTTTCAATGCTAAGGTCCCGGTTTCCTTGTCATCACGATTCCCAGTATGTCAAACCCCGAAATACCGAAATGCCAGTGTTTCACTTCAAAGGGGATCAACGGTTGTGAACCTCCCCTGATCCAACGGCTGGCGTGATTTCACGTACCGGGAGTTTGCGATGCAGTGACTCCAAAATCACTTGCCACTCCAAACTTTGAAACCCGAAATATCAGATTTCAAGCGCAAGATCAACGACTCCTGACGCTTCTCATCCAACGGTCGTTACTCCTCCTGAGCTTTCTGAATGCTGAAAGACACTCAGCCTTAACTTTCTCACAGATCTATGAGATCCAACGGTCCACGTGATTTCGCGAGTTCTCCTTGGAGAATTTTGACCGCCCGATTCACTCCTCCAGAATCTCTGGCCAACCTGACTTGGTGTCCTTTCACTGAACTTAACTTCTGTGCGATAATTTCACTCCCCGTCTTCCTTTGAACTCTTCAAAGGTACTAACCCTCCTGAGCTTTCACTTGTGGACTTGAGTCTCCAAGAGAGATCTTGCTCACACTCCTTGTGGCAATCTTTCAAATAACCTCTAGTTATTTGAGTCCTCAACTTTGTGCACTCTTGCAACAACAGTTCTTCCACCTTCACTTAGTTGATAAATTTTAAGGTTCCAACTAGCCTGCACACACCTTGCATGGCTCTGTGCCTCACTTGCACTTCTGCAGGAAATGAGAACAATGGTATCTCTCCTGAGCTTTTTGAGATAAAACTCAGACTCTTGTCAATGCACACCTTGAGGACGTTTCACTGCACTCCTTCCAGGAACTCTCAGGATGAGAAACAATTGAAACTCATTCTTCTCCTCTCTCAGACTTCATATACTTAACATGAAATCACACATTCAACATAGCATTGAAACAAATACATAAACAGAGAGAATAAAACAACTGTAAGCATACCATTCAGCAAATGTAAATAGTGAGCATCATAACACCATGAAAATTGAGTCAAAGATTCATATATTAAATCAAGTGCTCCTATACATGGGTTCTTTTCTACAGCTCTCAATGATGATAATGTTCCAATGATACAAGGGTGAGGGTGTATATATCCATTTTCCCTCCTACTCTCTAAACTGTCTAATCTATGAATTCAAATCTACCTACTTTCATTAATTACGTATAAATGTCTTTACATACTACAGATGAGAGCAATCGCTCAAGATCTGTTTACAATCTCCAAGATATAAATGCAAGTACGCTCCTCCTAGCTTATTACATTAATGCTTCAGCTTCAAAATTCAAAATGTTTTCATAAAGAAAAACGTGTTCTTTTTCCTTCTGCGTCTCTAGCTGCTCCTTTGGCTAGGCACGTATTTTGGCTTGTTATGATTCTCCTGCATTATACTCCCTCGCTTGAAAATTTTCATGAACTCTTGTTCATGAGCTCTTGCACGGTCTGTCCATGCTTATGAATTTCTGCTTCATCCTCCCAACTAGCATCTTCAACCGGATGTCCCTTCCACTTGACCAAGTATTCAAAATACTCCTTTCTTTTGGTCTTTTTGCTAATCCTCTTGTCGATTATGCTTTCCATCTGTGGATTTTCAGCGACAGGCATTTGTTTTGTCCATTGAATCTCTTTTTGTTCCTTCTCTGCTCTTGCTTCTCCATCTCTGTAAGGGTATAAATCTGCAACATTGAATATCGGTGAGATTCCGATCCCATCGGGTAATTCATTCTCATATATGTTTGCCCCAAATTTCCTTATGATCTTGCACGGTCCAATATTTTTCATATTCAGTTTGTTATATGTTTCCCTTGGGAACCTTTCCTTCCTCAGATGCACAAGAATCAAATCACCAACTTCAAATTGAAATTCTCGCCTGTGTTGATCTGCTCTCTGCTTGTATTCTTGACTTGAACTCTGCAATCACTCCTTGACTCGGCTGTGAAGTTCCTTCATCCCTTCTGCAAAGTCTTCTGCACTAGCACTCTTGAATTCAGCTTGTTCTGAATCTTTCAATTCAGAAAATCCTCTTGGCTGCATTCCATATACAATCTGGAATGGACTCTGCCCTGTGGTTCTGTTAAGCGAATCATTATAAGAAAATTCTACCTGTGGCAAAATGTGATCCCATTGACTGTGGTGTTCAGTCACTAAGCTCCTCAACAAATCTCCCAAGCTTCTGTTCACGACTTCTATCTGCCCATCCATTTGAGGATGATATGCTGAGCTAAAAGACAAACTTTTCCCCAGCTTTTTCCATAAGGTCCTCCAAAAATTCCCTACAAACTTGGTATCTCGATCAGACATGATACTCCTTGGAAAGCTGTGAAGTCTGACGACTTCCTTGAAAAACAGGTTCGCAATATGAGTTGCGTCACTAGTTTTTTGGCATGGTATGAAATGTGCCATTTTTGAAAATCTGTCGACTACCACAAAGATTGAATCATAGCCTCTCTGTGTTCTTGGCAGTCCCAATATAAAATCCATGCTCACTGCGTCCCACAGTCTTTCTGGTATGGGTAATGGTTGATATAACCCTGTGTTCTACCTTTTCCCTTTCATGTGCTGACAAATCCTACATCTGTCCACAAATTTATTAACATCTGTCTTCATCCCTGGCCAAAAATATGAGCCATTCAACTTTGAGAATGTCTTATCATGACCTAAGTGTCCAGCCAATCCTCCACTGTGTTTTTCCTTCAACAGATTCTCCCTCATGGAGCATTTTGGAATACATAGCTGATTGCCTCGGAATAATAACCCATCCTGGATCATATACTCGGTCCATTGGCTTCTGTCCCTGAGAACTGGATTCTCAGATGCCTCATATGCCTCCTTAAAATCTGGGTCATCCCTATACATTTCTTTGAGGTTATCAAAACCTAAAGTCTTGACTATGAATTCCTGCATAAGAAAACATTTCCTGCTCAAAGCATCAACAACTTTGTTAGCAATTCCAGAAATATGCTTAGTCACAAAAGTAAAATTTTGCATGAATTCAACCCATTTAGCATGCTTTTGGTTCAACTTCTCCTGTTGAGTCACGAATTGTAAAGCATGATTATCACTGTACAAAACAAACTCTTTAGGAACCAAATAATCTCTCCATTTCTTCAGTGTTTGTATGACTGCATAGAATTCTTTGTCATATGTTGAGTACTTGATCTTCTCTTCATTCAATTTCTCACTGAAATATGCGATCGAGCTGTCGTCCTAGCTTAAGACCGCTCCAATTGCAAATCCACTCGCATCACACCTGACCTAGAATGTCTTGCTAAAATCTGGAAAAACCAGAATTGGTTGCTCTGTGATCTTCTTCTTCAGTAGGTTGAAGCTCTTCTCTACTTCTTCTGTCCAGTGAAAAGACTTGTGTCTTTTCTTCACCGTATCCATCATTGGTGCACTAATTCCACTAAAATTTGGAATGAATTTCCTGTAGAAACTTGCCAAACCATGGAAGCTTCGAACTTCAAACACACTCTTCGACGATGACCAATTCTTAATTGCATCTACCTTTTCTGGATCCATCTTCAACTCATTTGCAAAGATAACAAAACCCAAATAAATGAGTTTTGTCCTCATAAATGATGATTTCTTCATATTTATCAGAAATTTCTCTTGTCGTAATCTTTTCATTACTGCAGCTAAATGCTTCAAGTGTTCTGCTCCTATTTTGCTATAGATTAATATATCATCAAGATATACAATGATGAATTTCCCAATGAAATCCTTCAGGACTTCGTTCATCAACCTCATGAAAGTACTGGATGCATTCGTTAAGCCAAATGGCATGACAAGCCATTCATACAACCCTTCATTTGTCTTGAATGATGTCTTCCATTCATCACCTTCTCTCATTCGAATTTGATGATACCCGCTTTTCAAATCAATCTTTGAAAAAAACTTTGCTCCACTCAAGCAATCCATCAAGTCGTCCATCCTTGGTAATGGAAATCTGTATCTGATGGTAATATTATTGATTTCCCTTGAGTCTATACACATTCTCTAGCCTCTGTCTTTCTTTGGGCTGAGCACTATTGGAACAATGCATGGACTCAAGCTCTCTCAAATCAATCCTTTGTCCATTAAGTCCTGGACCTGTCTCCTGACTTCTTCATTTTCCTGCGGTTTCAACTTGTATGCGGCTTTGTTCGGTAAATTGGCTCCAGGTATAAGATCAATATGATGGCTTATACTCATTATAGGTGGTAGCGAACAAGGTAGTTCATCCACTACTATATCAACAAATTCTCCCAGCAATTCCTGGATTTCTTCTGGTAAATCATCTATCCTTGTACTGGTCAAAACTATTTTAAGTTTCCTGACCATAATAAATTGTGTGTCTTCCTTCTTCTTAACCTCATTAAGAAGTTCCTTCCCACTCATGAGAAGTACAGTGTTGCTCATCTTTGTTTTCACCTCTTGGTTTTTAATCGGCAACAACATGTGTGTCCTCCCATTCTTATCTAGGGTGTACGTGTTCTTTCTCCCCTCATGAATCATGTTTCTGTCATATTGCCACGGTCTACCCAGCAATAGATGACAAACATCCATGGGAATGACATCACATAATATTTCATCTTTATATCCTCCTATTTTAAATTCAACTAAACACTATTTAGTGACATTTACCTTATGTCATTTTTGTAGCCACGAAACTCTGTATGGGCTTGGGTGTACAACAGTCTCCATCTCCATCTTTTCTACCATCTCTATAGATACGAGATTGTCTGTGCTACCGATATCCACTATGACCTTGCATACCCTGTCTTTGGTTTTGCAAGCAGTCTGAAACTGACTGTTTCTTTGGGCTGGGTTCTCTGCCTCCTTCTTTGGCTTCAAGAGAACTTTACTCATCATCAAAGATCTTCCACCCTCAGCATCTTCTGCCTCAACATTTCGTCCTTGAGCTTCGGCAATGTGAGCTTCACCACCATCTTTTTTCTTATATGGACACTCATAGGATTTATGTCCGATCTTTCCACAGAAAAATCATTTCACTTCACCGCCTCTACCTCTTCCTCTTCTTCTAGCTCGAGGAAAAGTATTTCTATCAACATATTGTCCTCTCTGTGAGCTTCCTCCTCTCTCATGTTGAGTTTGAGTTTTCTTCCCCTCTTCTTTAGATTTATGAGTTTTGTCTTGGGCAATTGTTTTTCCTCTGGCTTGACTTCTACCTCGGCCTCTTTGACCTTTCTTCCAACTCAGCTTCTCTTCGGCTTTTAGAGCTATCTGATAAGCATCTTCCACATTTCGAATGTTCATCATGCTCATCTCATCTTGAATGTCATACCACAGACCATTCATGTATCTGGCAACTTTTTCATCATCGCTTTCCCGATGACCTGCTTTGATGTTTATCTTGTAGAACTCTTCAGTGTATTGTTTCACTGACATAAGCTTCTGTCTCAAATTTTGCATCCTCCGAAAAAGAGTGATTTGATAATCCTTGGGTATAAATTTGGCTTTCATCTTTGCAACCATTCTATCCCAGCTTTTTATTTTCTACTTGCCTTTACAGCGTCTGTCAACCTGCAGTTCATCTCACCATAGTGCAACATGCCCTTTAAGTCTAGTAACGACATGTTTGACCTTCTTGTCTTCCTCGACATCCTCATAGTCAAAGTACTTGTCTAGAGCTCCAATCTAGTCTAGAATCTCTTCAACATCTAGGTTTCCCTCATACACCGGAATGTCCATTTTTACTCTGTCACCTATCCTTGCAACAACCCTGAATAGGCGTTCATCTACAACATCTTCGACTGCAACTTCTTCTCCTTCGTTTCCAGCTTCATTTTCACTTTCAGCCTCGCTAATATCCCCAACGTCAATTGTGCGCCTTTGTGTTGTCTCCATGGCATCAAGATTGGCACGTAACTCGCGCATTTCTCTTTCTCTTGCTGTATTAGGCATTGGCATTGGCCTATCTCTTCTTCTCGGCGGCATGGCTGTAAAATGTTCCCCTGTTCTCTCTGCTACAAAAAGCAAAGAACTTGTTCTGAGCTCTGATACCAAAATGATGTGTATTAGACTATTCCTTTTCCTCTATCTCCCTCTGCTTGAAATATACAGACACAATCAAGCTCTGATACCATAATTGATGCAGACCCCGACCCTCGGGCCAAGATCCATGCAGGATCATTCCAAATCTTCCCCTGAGTCTAATTGACTCTTTGATTTCCCCTCAGGAATAATTCACACACACACAAACAAGTTTATTCCACAGGTCCTTCAGAGTTATGCCTATGTGATCAAACACCGGTGTTAACTCCACAACAGACCAATAAATGTGATCGGCTTTTTCCCTTTCGGGATTTCGGATTTCGTGATCTAGCGAATCCTGTTGTCGAGCCCCTTGTCTCTTCAACCTCCGAAACTTGAAACATCAATGAGGGTTGAATCCTTCAATGCGCCGAACACACGCCTCTTGTTAAAAACTTATTTCAGCTTTTCGAGACTTGAGTGATCGACCAACACTCATTCCTTTTTCCTTACGATTCCCAGTTTCCGAAATTTCCCCCCTTTTGGCAAGATTGAAGGTTTTTCGGGATTTTCCCTGAAGCTTGACCACCCCTTTGACTTCTGTCACGAATACCCTTTGAAAAATGCTTAGGACCCAACTTTTGACTTTTTCTTTCTGCGATTTCGAGAGTTGTGTGACCATGCAACTCTACCTCTCGACTCTCGAAACCTCGAAACCCGAAGCGTCGAAATCCCAAAATTCCACACCAAAGTCCTGTCACGTTTCGCGACTTCAGGATTTTCACTCCACTATGTCTTGGTTCCTTGTCGCCAGGATTCCTGGTATGCCGACCCCGAAATACCGAAATGCTGACGTTTCACACCAAAGACACGTCGCGTTTTGGGACTTCGGGATTTTCAATGCTAAGGTCCCGGTTCCTTGTCATCAGGATTCTCGGTATGCCGAACCCTGAAATACCAAAATGTAGATGTTTCACTTCAAAGGGGAACAATGGTTGTGAACCTCCCCTGATCCAACAACTGGCGTGATTTCATGTACCGGGAGTTTGTGATGCAGTGACTCCAAAATCACTTGCCACTCCAAACTCCAAAACCCAAAATATCAGATTTCAAGCGCAATATCAACGACTCCTGACGCTTCTCATCCAAAGGTCATTACTCCTCCTGAGCTTTCTGAATGTTGAAAGGCACTCAGCCTTAACTTTCTTATAGATCTGCGGGATCCAATGGTCCACATGATTTCACAAGTTCTCCTCAGAGAATTTTGACCGCCCGATTCACTCCTCTAGAATCTCTGGCCAACTTAACTTGGTGTCCTTCCACTGAACTTAACTTCTGTGCGATAATTTCGCTCCCCGTCTTCCTTTGAACTCTTCAAAGGTACTAACCCTCCTGAGCTTTCACTTATGGACTTGAGTCTCCAAGAGAGATCCTGCTCGCACTCCTTGCGACAATCTTTCAAATAACCTCTGGTTATTTGAGTCCTCGACTCTGCGCACTCTTTGCAACAACAGTCCTTGCACCTTCACCTTAGTTGATAACTTTTAAGGTTCCAACTAGCCTGCGCACACCTTGCACGACTCTGTGCCTCACCTGCACTTCTGTGGGAAATGAGAACAACAGTATCTCTCCTGAGCTTTCTGAGATAAAACTCAGACTCTTGTCAACGCACACCTTGCAGACATTTCACTGCACTCCTTGCAGGAACTCTTAGGATGAGAAACAATTGAAACTCATTCTTCTCCTCTCTTAGACTTCATATACTTAACATGAAATCACACATTCAATAGAGCATTGAAACAAATACATAAACAGAGAGAATAAAACAACTGTAAGCATACCATTAAGAAAATGTAAACAATAAGCATCATAACACCATGAAAATTGAGTCAAAGCTTCATATATTAACTCAAGTGCTCCTGTACATGGGGTCTTCTCTACAGTTCTCTGCTATAGCTCTCAATGATGATAATGTTACAATGATACAAGGATGAGGGTGTCTATATCCATTTTCCCTCCTACTCTCTAAACTGTCTAATCTA
This sequence comes from Picea mariana, assembly GCA_032191745.1. Classification (NCBI taxonomy): domain Eukaryota; kingdom Viridiplantae; phylum Streptophyta; class Pinopsida; order Pinales; family Pinaceae; genus Picea; species Picea mariana. The sequence goes on along the minus strand of JASDQU010201882.1, from coordinate 4,537 downwards.
TGAATTCAAATCTACCTACTTTCATTAATTATGTATAAATGCCTTTACATACTATAGATGAGAGAAATTTCTCAAGATCTGTTTACAATATCCAAGATATAAATTCAAGTACGCCCCTCCTAGCTTATTACATTAATGCTTCAGTTTCAAAATTCAAAATGTTTTCATAAAGAAAAATGTGCTCTTTTTCCATCTGCGCGTCCAACTGCTCCTTTGGCTAGGCACGTATTTTGGCTTGTTACGATGCTCCTGCATCACAAACCATGTGCTCACTTTCACAGTTTTCACCTCCTCGGTGCAAACAAAAGCCGATAAAGACTTACAGTCGCACACCAGATACAGGGATACAATAATAGAGCTACAACTCTTCAAGAATTATGTTTAGGGATTTTTCTCCACACGGCTTAGTTCTCTCTTTTCTCAGCAGTTTCATCCTTTCGATGGTCGCTTCCTTCTCCTTGTTGTCACGCCTTTCTTCCGGGCAACGGATTTCTCCGACTCTCTACGACAGAAACTCTCTTCAACACTCATGGACCTCACTACCCTTACAACCCTTACTACTCATATGGACCTCACAACTCTCTAAGCTCTCAATGCTCTAATACCATGATGAAGTGGGCAGAAGCAAAGGAACACAAAAAATAACAGAGAAACTGATCTTATTGCTTGATATGAAAATGTTTACATCTACCTCATATTTATAGAGGTCTTAGAAGGCTCTAGAGAGTCTAGAGAGTTCTGGGAGCATCGGTGACTATGTCGATGGAGGAACTATGATGTTGGAGGTTTACGGTGGTAGGTAGAGTAGAAGTTAATGCTTCCAACAAATATTGATAGCAAAATTGTCTGTGAATGCTGCTTAGCAGGGTGAATATTGGTAGCAGGCGAATTATAACATAAGTATTTGAAGCAACATATCATGACCAACTTCTTCTTGTTATATTTGGACGAAGACAACGATAGAAAGTAGATGATACCGGTGACTAAGAACTTGAGATTTCAAGACTGAGATGACGAGCAATGGCTACAGGTTGGGCTTCAATAAGACGATGAATTAGAGGAACAATTTTTTCGTCCGCGAACAATTCATTGGCCACAGCTAGAAGAGTTTCCCTTGAGGTTGAATTCCAACCATTACAATTATTACTTTTACGTAAAATTCAAACTATGTCGTAATTAACAGCTGCCGCATCTAGGGCTCTGCCAACCCTTTATGCCGTCCGAGTTGTTGAAATGGTGACAACAAATCCCCACAGGATGTGGATCTAGATCCTACTATTCAATTTTTGGTTGAGATAAGGCAACCTAAGTTAAAATGTATAATTAATGAATTAGTTTCATTGTAACCGTGGGAGAAGTTGTTTAAATATGTGTGCCTAAGAGACAAATATTGAGCCACGGGCTTCAAGCCCTCTCCAGGCTACTGGTTGTAATCTCCATAATCTGAATAATAAGAGAACCGATGCCTATGCTTGGTGGACATAGCCCAACGTTTGGGTGAACTACGTGAAATCCCTGTGTCTATTTCTAATGTGTGTGATTGTTAATTATCATTGAGAATTGTCTTTTCCGCATTGACAATTCTAACAAGTGGTATCAAAGCGGGTTTGAGGAGAAGGCAGTCAAGGGCGCGTCAATCTCCAAATTTTCTCAAGTCTCTCCTCTCGAAGGTCGCGGCAGCCACTACTGAACACTTCACGTTCGGTTAAATTTTTGAAATTTCCGCAGGCTAGCCATAACGGAAGGTGCGGTGGCACGTGAGTAAATTTCCAAACATTTCCGCAGGCCAGCCACACGGGAGGTGCGGCATTTCCGCAGGCCAGCCTCACGGGAGGTGCAGCGGCTCCTTCAAGCAAGAAAATATTCGCGTGAAACAAATTTACGGTATGGTTTATTTTTGAATGGATGAAGGGGTTGACGTTTCTTTTTTAAAAATCATGAGCAAGTGAAGTCACGTGGAGGGAAGATGTTAAAAGTTTATTATATTTGGATTCAAATATAATATGAAAAAAGGGTGGAGGAATAAGTTGGGGTGTTTTTTATTTAAAATTTCCTTTTAATAAAAGGTGAAGAAAAAGGGAAGGTTAGTAAAAAGGATTTGTTTCTCATTAAACTTTGTTAAGATTAAATCATTATTCCTCCACATAGTTTTTTGAAAGGGCCTTTGTTATTACAAGCAGCGATGTTTGTCTTTTATGTTTCCTCTAACGACAAAGATGCAGAGTACCAAGTTTCAAGTGGAGGTGTTGCAAGGGTTATTTCGCCTCTCGTGAGCAATGCTAAGCAAGGTGATAATTGAGCGCAGAGAAGTCGATCTGTTGAAGGGCAACATAGTGGATATCTCTGTGTAGAAATTCCAGATCTGTTTTTGGTTGGAGATCTGTGTGCTTACCAGTGAAGGTGCTCAACAAATGACAGATCTGTTTGTGACAACTCTGCGGTCAAACAACCAGAGATAGAAGTGTTGGTAAATGGAAGCAATTACAATAAAGGTAATGGTAAAGTTACCATGTGAACATTTTCTGTTGGAGTTATATTTTTTGGTTATATGTAATTGGGCATATTGCTGTAAGACCTGGTTAGGCATGCGTACCCCTGGTTCTGTTAAGTCGCCTATGAAAGTATAGATTTAGGTAGACTAAAGAAGGGTGGGGAGGCATGATTCATGAATTAAAACCTTGTATAAAGGTCTACAGCTGTGGGTTTTGAGTCCATGATTATTGGTTTCCCGTGGTATGGTGTCCATAGAATTGCATGTTATGGGGGTCAATGAAACTCCATTGTAAAGTGGCTTGGAGGTGAGCAGTGAAAATCTCATTTGGCAGTCTTGGCCGGATTTGGTCAGGGTTTTGAATACTCTGTTCAAGGTGGAGCACTAAAGGTGCCCTGGTCAAAAATTTGGGTCAATAGAAAGGTTGATGTGTTTAAGTATTGACAGGTTAAATCAAGGGTTTGAGAACACATGATGGAGGCAGGTTCATAGTCCTTGGAATTTTGGAAATTATTGCAAGACAATTGGGGTCGAATGGCATCTTCAGTAATGCCAAGTTGCAGCATGAGTTGTGGTCAGAAGTAGTTAAGTGTTATATGGACAATAGGTCACCATTAGTTGCAAAAGGTTGGATGATTCTGGAAGAGGTATATTGAACAAGTCTTCTCTTGTGATTACTCAGTTTTTTTGAAATTGCTTGATTGATATTTTCATGCTCTCAACAACATTCTAAGTAGGATCCAGATCAAACAGGTAGATCTTTGTTGGTTATAATGAAAATGTCAAGGGATATAGATCGTCATTAACAGAGATAGTGTTTGATGGATTTCTTCTCAAATCATACATAGTAAAAGATGAAAGGAATAAAGCATGACTGATAGCAGAAATATTCTCGTCAGTTGTTAAGATTTTCTCTATTCATGTAGCGTTAGCACTAGTTGTTGTAGCTAGATGCTAAGACAAGATTTTTATGGAGATTTGTATGAGGAGATATGTATATCGAACAACCAGAAGGGTTTGTTCAGGATCACAACATAAAATTTGTTTGCAAGCTCAAGTAGTCATTGTATGGCCTAAAATGTGCATCATGCATTGGTACAAGATGGGTGCCTCCTTCATGGTGAGGCAAGTTTTACAAGAAATTAATTTAACCATTTTGTTTATGGTACATTCATTATCTTGGTGTTTAGATTGCTGACGATATGTTTTTTGAAGTAAAAGCATGGTTAAGATCAGCAGGTTGGCTCTGTTGGCAAGGATGTTCGTGGTGAAGGATCAAGGAGCAACAAAAACAAATCTTGGGCATGGAAATACATAGAGGCATGAAAGATGGTAAGCTTTGGTTATCACAGTTGTAGTATAAGGAAAAGATACTCAGGAAATTCGGCATGAATATTGTGAAATCAGAAAATATCCCTTTGGCTTTCCATTTGTTTTCTTCAGGTGTATATCCTTGTAATATGGAAGAAGAGGTTATGTCTCATGTATTGTATGCTAGTTGGAAGTGTAAAGTATGCGATGGAAAAGTTTGATATGTTCAATTATCAGAGGTTTCACATGCAATTGATGTTGTCAGTAGTCACATGACAAATCCAGGTAAAGCAGTGAAATTGGGTGCTTCGATATCTTATAGGCACATGTATCACCTATAGTGGTTTCAATGTTTTTTGTCTGAGATAATTCAGATTTTGCAGGAGGATTTGGACAAGAAAAGATCTACTTCAGGTTCTGTCTTTTATGAGTATAAAGGGACCATTGGGTTAGTTTGGACAAAATGCAGGTTTTGTTTTTTGTGGTAGTCAAAGCCTTGTGCATTTGACACATAGTTCAGCTTACCTAAATTGGACATGGTATCACTTTGTAAGACATGTTACTAATGGAGGTGGAGTGGTCCATATTCGAGCAAGTTGTGCAGACATGTTTTTGGAACCAGTATTGAAGAGAAGTTGTGGTCGTGATTTTACTTCTCTTGAAGGTGATGAATCAAATTGGACAAGGCATCAGGCAAATTGTTGTCAAGGTGGAGATTGTTGAAATAGTGAAAAC